>JAWCTZ010001303.1:0-20915 GCA_036850595.1 Rhyacichthys aspro | reverse complement strand
TTTCATCTGTGCCACTTTTCTATGAGGAGTTTAAACGTCACATAATCTGACTTCAAAGGAAGGGTTCTGATCTGAGACGTTGCTGTTGTAGAGCTGCACAGGACAAACGTAAGTGTAATATTTCAGATGTTGGATTTGAAGTTTAAAAATGATTTGAACTGTATTTAGTGATGTTTTCTGGTCTAAGTGGTCACTGTGAGAAGGAGACGAGCTGCTTTATTTGTGCATGAGACGATGTTTTGTGGAGTTATAAAGTATTGCTGGCTTTTCTCATGAGGTGTTTGTTTTGCCACTGACCTGACGCTGGTTTCCCGGAGGTTTCACTCTCACTGAGAACAGGACTCTCTCAGGAATCACCAAGAAATGAGCTCCAGACTCAGGCTTTCCACAAACACATCAAAAATACAAATAAAAACCCTAGAGGAGCTGCTTAAGGCTTTCCCTCAGGCTTCAGTATTGACTCTGTTTCATTTGGATCACATGGTTATTGATTCAGTTTTATTTTATTTATATTTGTAGATACATTGACCACATGTTTGAGCCTTTTTATTCTATATTTAGCCATTTTAGTCTTGTTTAATTGAAAGTAAAGTGACTGATATTCCTAATGTGTCACTAGAGATACATGTGGATATTATAATGATATTGTACTTCTTTGCACTAAAACAAAGGAAAAGTGTATTTATTTAAGTTATTTTTTAGTTATTATGCTTTCATTTTACTGGTCACACACTTAACACAATGAGTTTGACAAACCCTGTTAGAGTCTGTTCAGTCCTAGATTTATTTATTGGTTAATTGTGGAGTGTAATTCATCCTTTGGTTGTACTTCTGTCCTTGGATTAGTCTCAGATTAAGGCCTGGGTTTTATTACTAATCCAGTCCAAATAATGCTTGATTTAGTCCTGGTTTTTGTCTTTGTTTAGGTCTGGTTTTTACTTTGCGTTAGGCCGAATCTAGTCATGTTTGACTCTGTTTTGTCCAGATTCATTCCTTGGTTTTCTTGTAATATTGTTCCATTTTAAGATTTGTTTAATCCTGGTTTAATCCTTCTTCAGTCCTGCTCTAGACCTGGTTCAGTCCCAATTTACTCTTAGTTCTAGTCTTTTTTTATCCCAGGTTTTGTCTAATTTTAGGTTTAGTTTCAGATTTATTTCAGATTCAAAGCTGAATTACCTGAATACTCCTTTCCTCTCGCAGCTGTGCACTTGCACCTGCAGGTAACAGGTGATTCATGACACAAACTCACACCTGCATCATCTCCTCGTGTCTTTAAAATCTGAGACACACTGTTGGAAGTGACTCAGAAACAAAGCAAAGGGCTGTGAGTGAAAGAAGAGCTCAGCAGCAGCAGCTCCTGTTTCTGCAGAAAAATAGCTGTTTTCTGACAATCTGCTGCTCATTTCTTTCATCTGTCGATTGGGAAGTGATTGGAAGGTGATCAGTGTCAAAAAAGAACTGCAACAACTAATCGGTTATAATCAAATATTAAAATAATCAACTAATTTAATAATCGATCAAGTTGCTCTATCCTCAGTCATGTCTTGTTTTATTGTTATTATAATTTAAACAGAAACAATACAACACACACTTGTCTTTGTTAGTCCTCCAGGTCACACACATTTACACACTTCACTATCAATTATTAATCAAAAATAGAAATAGAAATAATCGTTGCTGCAGCCCTGTTCTGGAGCTGACATCTGTTAAAGAGAATCTTCAGGAGAAAACAAGAGGTGAAGGAAACACATAAAATAGAGCAACTCTTGTGAAAGACTGAGTAAAAGTACATCTTTAAATATTAAAATCAAAGAGTGAGGAACTAAAATGGAGGAAACTACTGCAGAATCTGGATTTAAACTTTAGAAAGACTCTTCTTCTGTTGTTTTACTGCAGCTGAGCTCATCACTAAACTCCAGGATTATAAACTGGATATAATTATTAGCAAGTTTTTCATCTTCAAATCTGATTATGTCCCTGAACGCAGCTCAGAGGAAACACAAGCTTCTTCAGGAGAAACTCAACCAACCTGAACCTTATTTAAATCTAGTTCTTACACTTACTACACACAAATACCACTCTCCACACTTAGATGAATATTAAAAACCTCCCTTAAATACAGTGAATATTATCAGCTGTTAACACCTTGGACGTGAACGACAGTCCCGCTCCTGGTTTTTATTCCAGTCTTTTTGCTGCAGATTGGACTCCTCTCTGTTGTGTATTATTGAGAGTAACCCTAGAGCGGTGACCTCAGCAGAACGAGCTCCGTTTAAAGCCTCCTCCTCTTCGCTGTGACTCATCGGCTCGTTGGTTCGGGTGAATAAGGTCCACTTCATCACAGAACGGCGCGTAATTACCTCCACATGTATCTGCAGCTGACGCCTGGTTCCTCTCAGGGTTCTCTCTTTTAAAAGCAGCTGTCACGACCTCGGCTCAATGGGATCAAAGTAATATTACGTCTTAAAATATTCAAATCAAAAGTGCTTTAAGCTTCACCTTCGGGTCACGTCCTGCTGTCGACAAAGAGAAGAACACAGAACTGGAGTTGGATGTTTTAAACTAAAAATGAGCAGCGTATTGACCTCTTCTTTTATTTATTTATTTCAGTCATTTGTGAATAAACAGTCTTTATGTTCCATCTACTGTTTATTATAAGATAGATAGATGAGAACCTCTATTCAGGAACAGCTAAGCTAACGCTAAACTCTAAACTTCAGTTTGGTCAAATGGATTAGTATTTTGGAGGAAAAATTGGTCTGGTTTTATGTTTTAATAAAAGAGAAGCAGGAGAGGTCCCTAGACTGCTTTTGGAGGAGAGTGGAGCTTTAAGTCAAACTTGTACTGTTGCTTTCTGGGTAAAAAGTCGAGGTCTTAAAACCTCGACTTTTTACCCAGATTTCTTTCATACCGAGACTGTAACATAATGATGTCGAACTCATTTTATAAAGCTAAAACAGAGACATTAGAAGAAGCTCCAAACTAACTCTCAGACTGGCTTTAACACCACTCCTGCTTCTTTAAGCTCCCGTTGTGTGAAGGAATAGCCCCTGACCTTTTATCAAACCCCTGACCCTCTGCAGTTACTGTCGTCTGAACTTTATTTAGTTTTGTTGTAAAAACCCACTCTCCGCTGACTTTATTGACCCGTCGTCTGAAATCACTCCCTCTGTGTGTTTTTAGCTCCTCTCTGTGTTTTCCGAAGCCATAAACGGTCTAAAGCGTGAGCCCCTGTGCGTCGAGGATGTCTTAATGAGATTGTGTCTTGGCAGAGAGCGACGGGGCAGCGCTGTAATGAATTAATCATGCCGTCGATCTGAAGCCGACGCTGAGGAACGAGGGCATTTAGATTCAACAGGAGCAGCTCACACTCGGCAGCCTCTGGGCTTTTACTCGCTCCGCTGCATCGATTTAACTTTACAGCCTCCAACATATCACAGATTAGGTTGTATATAGCCCCAAAAAGCGAGGACATACGGATTTTTAAAACGCATACGAGCGTCTAAGTCTGAAATGATCCAGGTATTTTAGACAATGTTGGAATTGAGCAGCGGTGACAGACGGAAAGACGACTAATAAAGTGGAGTGACCTTTGAGTTAAACCACACAGAGTAGACAGCTCTGGGAATTTATCCAGAGCTCAGTGAGTTTATGGATCCAGAGTTGATTAAACTAAATAGGGCTCGGCGAGGAACTGAGTATTTGAGTGTCAAAAATGCTCACACTGTGAAATCATTATTAGTGACAACTGTCTTTACAGCAAATGCAGAACAAAATAATCAGAGGCAAGAGTATTCACATTGTGTTCTTAAGTGTTTAAAACGACTCTGGTAAAAGTAGAACTGATTCAACTTCTTTACTTGGACTAAGATTAGAATAAAAACCAGACTAAACTGGAAATAAAACTAGGTTAAACCCAAAGCATCATCCAGAACTGAGCCAGAACTAAACCATCGCTCTTATTCTCATCATGTGTAGTTTTTTTTTTTCAAACTGGAGTCAAACTAAAGCTCTTTTTTATTAAACTTTTGCAAGTATATGTCTGGTTTAAAGCTCTTAACTCTGCCGTTGTTCAGGAAAATGGCACAGCCTTATTTTCATGCATCGTCTGTTGCTGCAGCTCTATCACACTTTGGAATGATTGATGAGTGTTTAGGAGCTGCCTTTAGGTGTTTTTATTGTCACAACAGATTGAACACTAACAGAGCTGAAGCCAAAACAAAGATAAACATCAACAATACCAATAAACCACATCGACACAAACAGCTCCCATTTCCAATCTCAAATGAAATACAAAGAGCAGAAATATTAAGATATTCTGGTTGTTTTAAAGAGACACAGGTGTGAAATAAAGAGAGGATTAGTCTTTGTCTCTGGCTCCGTTCAGAACGGAATAAACAAACTAAAGCCTCTCTGATCAAAGCAGAGTGTGTTTGTTCAACACAACAGCAGCTGGAACCGGTCCCGACTCCAAAACCTGGACCTGGACCTAGACCTGGACCTGGACCTGGACCTTGGACTGTCCCAGAGGCAGCACACTCCATCAGCTGCTGGGAGAAAACAAGGATAAAAACCAGGGCTAGACCAGAACTAAACTAGGACTAAACCAGAGCTAAACCAGAGCTAAACTAGGACTAAACCAGGGATAAACTAGGACTAAACCAGAGCTAAACTAGGACTAAACCAGAGCTAAACTAGGACTAAACCAGAGCTAAACTAGGACTAAACCAGGGATAAACTAGGACTAAACCAGAGCTAAACTAGGACTAAACCAGAGCTAAACTAGGACTAAACCAGAGCTAAACTAGGACTAAACCAGAGCTAAACTAGGACTAAACCAGAGCTAAACTAGGACTAAACCAGAACTAAACTGGAGCTAAACTTGGACTAAACCAGAACTAAACTAGGACTAAACTTGGACTCAACCAAGACATCACTGGGACAAACTCAAGGGGCTAAAAACTAAAGCTAAATCAGAACAAAAACATGACTAAATTATGGCTTATCAATGGAAAAAAGTAGTAAAACTAATAATAAACATGGACTAAACTGGGACTAGACTTTGGCTAAGATTAGGACAAAAACCAGGCTAAACTGGAACAAAACCAGGTCAAACCCAAAGCATCATCCAGGACTGAGTCAGAGCTAAACACTGCTCTTATTCTCATGGTTTGTACTGAATGAAGTTTGTATTTATCCGAGCGCAGTAATGACAGATGATTATAGAGAGACTTATTTCTGAGTCAGTGAAGCGCCGCTCACCTGTGAACGTGGCTCCTGCAGCGAGTTCAGCGACTGGAGAAACTCTGAGCGACGTCAGCGGCGGGTGGTACATAATAGAACTCAAATAAACCCAGAGGAACAGCCTATTAATGAGTTTATTGAGAGATAATGGACGTGAAAGTGTTCCAGCTCACGTCTCTGGTCCTTGTGGCATTAGGACTGTGCAGTTAATTGTTTTTTATTCATGATCATGATTTGGGTTTGAGTCGTTCGACCTTCTGTAGTGTCTCCAGTGAGTTATGATAATAATATAAATGATGGCTGCAGGAACAAAGCGGATCCTGGTGCTTTTGTTCAATTTTTTCAACTAATATTGGGATTATTTCCTCTCTTCTTTTCTACATATCCACAATCAATCAACTGAAAGTAGCTTAAAGTTTCAGTACCTGATTTTGTTTTTTGTAACAGCAGTAACCTTTCCTGCTTTTTTATTTAAAAAAAGGGCAAACTGGACCATTTTTCGACACAAAATACTAATATATTACATTAAATCAAAGTTTAGATCTGACCTGAAACTTTTATCTTTGAAGTTTTTTGTTGAAGACTGTAGTGATGCTGTAATTATCTCTGTCTCAAGCTGTTTCTCTGTAAAATAAGACATATTTCCAACAGAATAACCCATTTCCTTGGTTTATTTCCTTGTTCCTTCGTTGTTGACATCAGTGTCGACCAATGGGAGCGCTCCTTTTTACCTGAAGTGAGCTGTGATTGGACAAAATCCTGCTGTGGACTGATCATTCTCATCTATTAAAATCCTTCATTATAAAGACTAGATCACGTCTTAAGGTCTCATTTTTTCAGATGATTCCTGTTACAATAAACTTTAGGAGATTATACTGAAAAACTAAATGCAACAGTAAAAAAAAATCAGGGAATGGACTTTTAACCCTGATGTTTTTGTTGATGTTATTAAGAAATTAGATGATGCATGAAATGAGACACATGTTTTTATTGATCCATTTAAAGCCCAGGTCTGGATTTGTCTCGGGAGCTTTTAGTTTGAACTGTGTGGTCTCTGTTCTTTCTCTGTTCAATTACAATACTCACCTCTCTCACTCTGAAGCAGGTATAAACAGAAAACTGCAGCAGAACAAACAGTATGTTCAGTAAGAACTATATTTATTCTGTAAATTAGACTCTGACTGTGCTCATTAATTAATTACAGCACGAGAGAAAACCAAAGTACAGTGTCCTCAGCCTCTGCTCAGACTGATGCTGCGTTCAAGTGTCAGGGATTTAACAGCATAAAGAGAAGACGCTACATTAAACCTGATTCGTTTGTAGCATTAAAAGCTATGTATTATTATAGTTATTTTATTATAGAGTTACTAATAAATATCAACAGTGACACTCTGGGTTTATGTTAAAAACAGACTCTGTCCAAAAGCCCCTGAACACATCATAAAATACAGTAAAAGCTTGTTCTAAACTTTTTTTCACATGAACAGATCAAAATAATGTCAGCGTGACCCAAAATATGTCTTTTTATTTTGTTTTAATTGGTTCAAAACCTCATATGGTCCACTTTAAACTACTTTAAACTTGTCCAAATTCACTTCTAACCAGGTTAAATCCTTTTTAAACTTGAAAAACTCTGTTAAACCAATTAAAAGACAGGAACCTTGTCTTAAAATGAGCGAGTCTCTCTCTAAACACTGCTCTTTTTTACTGTGTCTCTGTCCGACTCTGGAGCTGCTCAGTGCTGTGTCCGACCTTTGACCTGCAGCAGGAGGTTAAAACTCAGAGGCCATTTTCCTACCTGCAGTTGAACATAATAAATGTTTTATGTCAGTCGTTTTCAGCCGTGTCATTGAGATCAGAGCAGTGTTACTGGAGACAGAGTGGCCTTTAATAAAGGACTCAACTCTCAGCTGCTGCTACTCATTATTTAGATCTCATAATGATTTGAGAAATTATAAACCTTATATTTTCATGTATTTAAGCCTCTGTGAGCCACTTCTCAAGCTCCATCTGACCTCGAACTTTCCCATTTCCTGAAGATTACAGGCGAACTTCAACCATAAACCTTTCCGAGAGACGTTTTTGGTGAGTTCTTCGGTGAAATTCTATCAAAGCTCGTGTCATATTTCCTCTTCTGAGAGAATCCCTGTCATTTCTCACGTCTGTGGCTGTAATTTCTCTCTGATTACAGCCTCTGCTTCTTTGACTCTGTGTTTACCGCTGCAGAACTCTCGCTGCTCGTCACGTACCCGTTCGCCTGTTGCCGCGGCGATGGCCAATCAGGAGCCTCGGTTTTCTCCGAGCGCGATGGCATCTGCTTCGTAATTACCTTCGATTTGTGGTTTCTTTTTTTGAAACGTGGTGAACTCTGCTTTGACCAATTACCACACGGCGCTGAGCTCAGAGACTTTGACTCTGAGCTGGTTTCTTCGGTTCATTTTTCTGTTTTTTTCTTTGTTGGGTTCAGAGAAGGACTTCTGATTACGGAGCTAAAGTTAGCCTCCGCTCAGAGACAACAAATCAGAAAAATGATGGAATCAGTCGGAAACACTGAACAATTTTTTTATTTTTAGCATTCTCATACACAACATAACTCAGAGTTTCTTCAGTTTCTTCTGAATAACAGTCTTTTTAAAACTTTTATAATAATGATACGGGTATTTGACCCAACAAATACCTGTTCAAATCCATCTAAAACCCGTTCAAATACAACTAAAACCTGTTCAAATACAACTAAAACCTGTTGAAATCCAACTAAAACCTGTTCAAATCCAACTAAAACCCGTTCAAACACGGCTAAAACCTGTTCAATTCCAACTAAACATGTTCAGATCCAACTAAAAACCTCTCAAGTCCAACTAAAACCTGTTCAAACCCATCAAAAAATGTTCAAATCAAACTAAAACCTGTTTACACCCATCAAAAAAATGTTCAAATCAAACTAAAACCCTGTTCAAATCCATTTAAAACCTCTTAAAGCCTGGCTAAAACCTGTTCAAATCCATTTAAAACCTCTTAAAGCCTGGCTAAAACCTGTTCAAATCCATTTAAAACCTCTTAAAGTCTGGCTAAACCCTGATTAAATCCAGGTTGTATAAATGAGGAACATAATAAAAGTCGGTCGTGTGTAAAAATAAAGTCACACACACTCACTTCAAACCCAGCTGTAGTTTCTCTCTCCAGTGAGTTTGTTGTGTTTGAAGCGGGTCTGATTCTGCCTCTGCCTCGCTGTGACGTCTGACCCCTGACCTCTGACCCCTGCTCAGCTCAGAGAGAGGCCACAGGCAGCAGCCACTTCTGGGTCACGGCTCAGAGCAGATCAGAGTGTGTTCAGTGGAGCTTTACTGACAACACGAAACAAACCAAGAAAACAGCTCTCACCAGGCTTTAAACAAACAAACTGAGCTTTAAACAAACAAACTGAGCTTTAAACAAACAAACTGAGCTTTAAACAAACAAACTGAGCTTTAAACAAACAAACTGAGCTTTAAACAAACAAACTGAGCTTTAAACAAACAAACAAACTGAGCTTTAAACAAACAAACTGAGCTTTAAACAAACAAACTGAGCTTTAAACAAACAAACTGAGCTTTAAACAGAAACAAACTGAGCTTTAAACAAACAAACTGAGCTTTAAACAAACAAACTGAGCTTTAAACAAACAAACTGAGCTTTAAACAAACAAACTGAGCTTTAAACAGAAACAAACTGAGCTTTAAACAAACAAACTGAGCTTTAAACTCTGCTGCAAAAAGAAAAAAACTGTAAAATTTGGAAATTCATGTGTATTATTCTTTACCCATTTATGCTCCACCAGCGACTGTAAAAATAAACAAAAAAGGAGCCACTGTCTGCTTTTATACTGCTTTTTATGTCCTGTTTCTGTGTATAACCAGTTCAAATCCATCTAAAACCTGTTCAAATCCATCTAAAACCTGTTCAAATCCATCTAAAACCTGTTCAAATCCATCTAAAACCTGTTCAAATGCATAGCTTTATGGAGACATAATGATAAAATCTGACTCAATCACTTGGGTTTCAGAAACAACACAGTTAATCTGAGCGGACCCTGCACCAAATCAAACATTCAAGATGAAATATTAAATATAATATAAACCTTGAGTAAATAAGTTCAACCTTGGACTCTCCTTTAGTGTGGTCTCATTCATATCCAGACTTAGACGCTCTGATGATGTTCCTGGTGTTGGTTTATACAAATCTAGGGTCAGACTTATTGTAAGTGGATAAAACAAAGAGAAGGTGTCGACCTGTGTCTGTGGACTAATGTGAGTGTTGAATCTGGGATTTGTTTCAGGAGGTGAAGATGGTGGACCGTCTTGCGAACAGCGAGGCCAACTCCAAACGCATCGCGGTGGTGGAGGGCTGCTTCGGCGCCGCGGGCCAGCCTTTAGCCATCCCCGGACGGGTCCTGATCGGAGAGGGCATCCTCACCAAACTCTGCCGCAAGAAACCCAAACTGCGCCAGTTCTTCCTCTTCAACGACATCCTGGTTTACGGCAACATCGTGATCCAGAAGAAAAAGTACAACAAGCAGCACATCATCCCGTTAGAGTCGGTCACCATCGACACGGCTCCGGACGAACCCGAGTACGACCTACGGAACGGATGGCTGATCAAAACTCCCACCAAATCTTTCACCGTTTTCGCGGCGACGGCTACAGAGAAGTCAGAGTGGATGAACCACATCGGGAAGTGCGTGGGCGACCTGCTGCAGAAGAGCGGTAAAGCCCCGAGCGGAGAACACGCCGCCGTCTGGGTTCCCGACAAAGAGGCGTCCATCTGCATGCGCTGCCAGAAGGTGAAGTTCACGCCCGTCAACCGCCGGCACCACTGCAGGAAGTGCGGCTTCGTCGTGTGCGGGCCCTGCTCCGAAAAACGCTACCTCCTCCCGAGTCAGTCGTCCAAACCGGTGCGAGTCTGCGAGTTCTGCTTCGTTCAGCTGACGACGGCCAACGGACAGCACCAACAGAGGCCGGAGTTCAACAACAGCCACGCGTCGGACGAAGAGGACGAGGACGACAGCAGCGACTGAGACTTTAACAGACTCTAGAAACACGGATCTATATCGACGCTTCCAGGTGAGAACTAACCACTCGACACAGGGAATACTTGTCTCTTTGGCCCGTCTGCTCCAGAGGAGTTACTGTCCTGTTTGAATCCAGAACCTTTTATCTCTGGAATACTCACAGACATTACTTTTCTTCTCAAAACGATGAAATCTGCTCGGTTTGTCCCATGTTTATTTACTGGAACCGTTCAAAGAGCAGACACTTTCCATTATTAGTCTTTTCAGGAGGAGCTTGTCCATTTTTTCTTTCCCAGAACAGTTCCCAGAGCATCATTTCCCGTTATTACTCCTTCATTAGTCGTCATTTTGCTTCTTGGAAAACTTTTTAATGAATTTACATCATCAATTTCGACTGGAATATTTACAACAGAACATTTTATGAAATTTACAAAGGTATTATTTTCTCTAATTCCTAATTCTAAATCCCTCTCTTTTTTAGTTTTTGGATAAACTTTTCCCTGATGTTATTCAGAATCAATTTAATATATTTATATATACACTTTTTATCATTAGAATAATTGTAAAAGCCCATTTTTTTGCCTTAAAATCATGAAATCCACCGCAGAGAAGCTTGTTTACTCATGTTTGTTTCCTAGAACCATTCAGACAGCAGCCATTTTCTCTAATTCTTCATCTCTTTTGCTCATTTTGCTTCGCGAAGCACTTTTTTTCATCAGTGTTCATTTTCCTGAACGATATCACTGGGATATTATATCCATATTACACCCCATTATAAATCAGGCAAACATACTTTTCCTTTCACTTTTTAAATCACGAGCAAACCGTTTTTAGGAAGCAATACTGTTTTATTTCCATCTAAGTGAACAATAACCATGTACTGTGCTGAAGAAATGTGCTCACTTCTTAACATTACACACAAGCCCATGTTTTTGTCTTTTTGCTGCAAAATTGCTTCTCAAATTATGTTTGGTGTCATTTTATGTCTTTTTCATCAGCGACAGTAAAGTGGACTTGAGTTAGACCCATCTTTTCAGGAACATTTGTGCATTTTCATAAAACACTTGTGTTTTTAAATCTGCTTCCATCTTTGATCATATTCCCTTCTTTATTATCAAAACCCGTGTGATACTCTCAATAGCATTATTTGAGCAGCTGTTTTTCTCAGAGACATCTGTTTAGTCCATTCTCTCAAGACTTCAATTCAACTTGAAGAAGAAATATGCTCCTTTAACTTATAATCAACCCTTGTTAAAAGCACATGCTCTCATTAGCAGCATCTGTTTTCTCTCCAAGGACATTTGTGAACTTTTCAACAAACTTTTCACAAGGAATATTCAATTTGACTTTTTGAAAATGAATAACCATGATTTAAACACAAAATTGTCCTTTAAAATGCTGACAAAGATGATACAAAATGAACAAAAACTCAAAAACATTATAAAATGCTCCAAATTGTGCCACTCCACAAAAATACTTTTAAAGTTTAGTACAAACAAAAATGGAGCAAAATATGACAGAACATGAAGAAACTCGTCAAAAAGTGCCAAACATTGCAGTGATTGTCCCAAAACACACAAAAGTGAATCAAAAACACAGCTCAAATCAAACTATGCACAAATGTGACAAAACGCATCAAAAAAATGAGGAAAAGGTGTTGAATGACAGGAGACCCATCACACCTTGGTGTTGAGAATATGGGAAGAAAACAGTAACGCTTCGTAAAGTCTGGCGGTAATTTCTATATTTTTAAAGAGAAAATATGAAAAGTGTCTTGAAAAGATGAGTCTAACTCCAAATCCAAGAAACACAGAAAAAAACTGTGACAAATCTCAGCAGAAACGGCTTTAAAAATGTGACAAAATACCACGAAACACATGATGAAATGGTATTTTTTTCTTCTGTACGGCTCATTAATCCACTCCAGACTTGGACCGACGGCTCAAACAAACTAATCCATAAACCGGACTTGGACTCACACTTGGCTCGTCTTCGAAAGCCTCTAAAAAAACTAGACTCTAAAGAAAATCCCTTCCATCGTAGAGACTTTAAACACTACGCTCTTAAATCCCTTCACTTCTGCTTTTCTTTGATTAAGAACATTTTCTAAACAGTAAATGCTTGAATAATGTTAGAATTGCACATTTTTTTCTCTCAAAGCAGAAAAAAGGGCTTGTTTTTGTTTAAAATTGAGTCTATACTAAATAGTTTTATAATGGACCTACTTCACTGTAACTGCTTCGACAAATCAGACACTAAACGTAAAACTGGACGCACACTTTAAAATTCTCAATGGAAAATAAAAAAATATTGTGAAAGTAAAGTTTCAACATAATATACAAGTTAAGTTTAGACTGTCTATTTACACAAATAATCAGCCACAGTTTAGTCTTTTTTTCTAAAAATGAAGCAAAAGGAAGAAAACTTGCTTCAAAATGCTGCAAAAAACATCACATAGTCACAAAAATATTTGGAAAAACACGAGAAAACACCTCAAAAACATCATATGACTAAGCAGAAATACAACAAAAATACAACAGTCAAATAAAACACAACAATTTGTTAAATTGTTGTGTAATTTTAATAATATTGGAAAAATGTGACAAAATGTTGCCTGTTGTTAAAAAACATCATATTTATGGTACATATTCCTGAAAAAATGTTTCAAATTATCGTAAAAATGTGACAAAACGCAACAAGAACAACAACAAAAAACCTGACAAAACACTAAGAAAATGTGACAAAACGCTGCAAACGAATAATTCCAACAATAATAGAAACAAGGCTATGGTTAAACTCTTTTTAAAGTACGTTGAGTCTAAAAAGTCAAAGTGAGCGTCCAGTTTTAACGGCTGCCTTCACTTTCACTTCGTGCCTTGAAACAGAAAGAGTCAGTTTATAAATCAATGATAAATGTTTATTTCTGGGGTCTTCACGTTTAATAAAGTCAGTGTTTGGTGTAAAACAGAACGATAATTAGATTGAGCTCCGGAACAAACCTGAGACAGATCCACCGGGTTTGAAACGTTTTAAATATATTTTACTGAGAAAAATAAAGAAATTGCTTTTAATTTAGGCAAAAATCTGGATTTAACATCAAAAGTGTTGTGGTCAAAGCTTGTCTCTGACACTAAGACCAGGACTTTTATTTTGACAGTTCAAGTTGAAGACCCCTGATATAAACCTGGATAAATGAGCAAAAAAACTAGAAATAATGAGTTTAAACTTTATTAAGCTCTGATTTATAACAAGAGGCTTTCAAACTTTATTTCAGAGAATGAAAATGTGACGTATTTTTCAAATCAAACTTATAACTTAAGCATTAATAGTTTGAGCTGTAAAAGCTTTACTTTATGCATTCATTCCTCCAGCAGAAAGTGAAATGTTATTTTTCTCGTTAAACATCATAAAGCCCAATAAAAACGTAGTAATATAATGTAATATAAGGGAAATGTGATGCCAGTATTTACTATTTTAGTCCAATCATGAGGTATTTGCTCAAAAACAGACATTAATTTGTAGATATTTTGTTAAAAAGACCTCAAATAGATATTAATAAAACTTTTATATCGTTATTGCAATAATTCTGTTGTAAAATGTCCACTTTTTACAAACTCTACAAACGGGACACATTACAATAAACTAAATAATAACTTTATCTTGAGATCTGGGAAACAAAGGGATCATTTTGTGTCGTTTGTCTTTAATTTTAATTTTTTGTCTTTTGCTGCTGAAATAAAGCAGTGGTTTTTCTGTTAATCACTAATCACTTCTTTTTTTCGTTTTGTTTTGGGGCTGATTTTTGTAAAAAATAGATTTGTACAGATGCAGTTTTGGGTTTTTTCTGGTTTTATTTGTACAGTTTTGGATTTTGGAAAATGACGCTGGTTCAGGGTCTTACTCTTTTTTCCTAAAACAGATCTGCAGCTTTAGATCAAACACTTTATTTTTGAAAAGTTTAAGTTAAATAACGAGCACTATATTTATAGTAATGTTTTGTGTCTTAAACATGTTTCTGCTCACGATGCCAGAAAATGTCAGAAGACAGTGACTCATTTTTCAAAGGCTTTTTAACAGCTCACTACTCCATCTAGTGGCAGAATGTGGTATAACAGCTCACTTCTTTTTATAAAATCAAACCTAAAGACTGCCACAAAATAAAAATACAAAAAGTACAGAAGTGTATTATCTTTTTTGTATTTATTGGGTCATTAGACAAACACCTTACAAATAAAACAGATCTGTGCAGAAGAGAATAGAAAAATACTACAAAATATACTAATACTAAACATAAAATGTGTAAAAACCGTAGTGACGTTGGGAACAGGTTTTAAGTTGGGATCACAGACTGATATTTGAGGTGTTTTTTACAATTAAAACTCCAAATTTGACTCTAAAACTGATTTGTTTTTTCTTGTAGAGTCTGAGTTCATGTATATATTGTATTTGAAACACTCAAAAGTCAAAATGTTTGCACAACTTTAGTTTAATTAGCTTTAAACCGACACAGAGCTCAAAAAACAGGGCTTGAATTCGCAAAAGTTAACAAATTATAACAGAAATCCAGTCTTATTATCTTGTTATAACGTGCTATGGATCAGATTTATTTTGACTTTTCTTGTAAAGCAGAAATGTCAGTCGTAATGAGTAGAGTTGTTCTGTTGGAGAATTGTTGCTGCAAAACAACAGTATTTTTAATTTGATTCCATTAAAGCTGCAGATCTGTCTCTAAAAACAGAGAAGTCCTGAATCGGCTGAATTTATGAGACTCTTAAATCTCTCAGTTTAACGCCATCTTTTTATTATCATTTTCATCATTTTTATTTAGTTTTAATTCTTGTTGAAAGGGCTTCTGTAACCAGCAGAGTTTGTACTAAACCAATCTGAGCTGTGAATAAACCTGATTCACACCAGCCTCATGTGTCTCTGGGTTTTTATTTCTCATCAGTTTTTATGTAATGAAACTTTAAAAACTAATAAAACATACGAGACAAAAGCATGTTTTCAGTTTTAAATCAAGGGAAGGTCCTTTAGAGTCAAGCCTGGAGCTGATTGGACGAAGCACCTGTCAGTCCAGCTCTGTTTGTCCAATCAGAGCCGAGCCATGAGTTCACATCAGTGACTTTAAAGAAGGACAAACATCTTCTGGAGAAAGACCAGCGTCAGAAAAATCAGTGACTTTTCAGACGACTGCACCAGGTTTGTTCTTGTGACTCTTTGTTGTAAATGTGTTGATCTTGTTGTTGTTTGGATGTTATTTGTTTTTTGAGCAGCTCCTTTGTCCCAAGCCTTTCTTCCACAGAAAATAAAGAACCTTAACCTTAATCCCATTTGATACATGATGAAAAGAAGAAACAAAAATATATTCATTTGAGGAATTGTTAAAAATGACAAATGAAAAATAAGCTCCTCTCTGATTGGCCGTCCCTCTCAGCTCCTCTCTGATTGGCTGCTCCTCTCTGATTGGCTGCTCCTCTCAGCTCCTCTCTGATTGGCTGCTCCTCTCAGCTCCTCTCTGATTGGCTGCTCCTCTCTGATTGGTCGTCCCTCTCAGCTCCTCTCTGATTGGTCGTCCCTCTCAGCTCCTCTCTGATTGGTCGTCCCTCTCAGCTCCTCTCTGATTGGTCGTCCCTCTCTGCTCCTCTCTGATTGGTCGTCCCTCTCAGCTCCTCTCTGATTGGTCGTCCCTCTCTGCTCCTCTCTGATTGGTCGTCCCTCTCAGCTCCTCTCTGATTGGTCGTCCCTCTCTGCTCCTCTCTGATTGGTCGTCCCTCTCAGCTCCTCTCTGATTGGTCGTCCCTCTCAGCTCCTCTCTGATTGGTCGTCCCTCTCTGCTCCTCTCTGATTGGTCGTCCCTCTCAGCTCCTCTCTGATTGGTCGACCCAGTCCCACACGTGCACGGAGGCGTCTGTAGCGGCCGACAGCAGGGTCCGAGGTCGCTCCGGGTGCCACGCGTGACTCATAGTGATGATGTCACTCTGAGGAGACGACACCATGTGACCTCTGTGCTCGAACTGAGGCTGTGCGAGTTGAAGCTCCGCCCCCCACAGAGACGTGTCGTAGATCTGGACCAGTCCATTCAAACCTGGGACAAAAAAACATTAACCAGAAGAACCTGAATAAACTGGTATTTGTTTTTTTATTATTATTATTATTTATTCATTATCCTTTAATTGTCGGTGAAATCATAAATGTTTCCAAAACTTGTTCAAACATTTTTGATTTGAACAGGTTTTGGGTGGATTTCAAAGGGTTTAAGATGGATTTCATTGGGTTTTAGCTGGATCTGGGCAAGTTTAAGCTGGATTTCAAAAGGTTTTGGTTGGATTTCAACAGGTTTTAGTCTGATTTGATTAGGTTTTAGTTGGATTTGAACAATAATTTAATAAACATTTGTTAAGATTAAATAAAATAAAACTTTTGTGAATTGGTAACTCATTAAACTAATAGAAACAAAGCAACAAAAAAAGCTTTAAATGTGAGTTTCATGGCTTTGAAAAAGACGAAAACTAATAAACAATAAAAAACAAACCAAAAAAAGTCTTAAATGTCTTAATTGAGAACTGTGAATGTGAAATATGTCTTTTTGTATGATTTTGTGTTAATGGAACCTGACACAGCGACGTGCTGCTCCAGCGCCGGGGCCCAGGACACTGTGGCGTTCAGGGACCCTCCGTTCGTCTCAACCTGAGCCTGAGACACGCAGCGGTCCACGTCCCTCAGGTCGGACACCAGCGTCTGTCCCGAGGAACTCAAACGCACCACTCTGCTGCGAGACGAGGCCGTGAACCACGCACAGGGCTCGGGGGAAGGAACGGGAGCAGCGTGGACCCGAGGCGGCGGCAGAACGAGCGTCGCCCACGAGGACGGTCCCTTTAACGGAGCCGGCCACGAACGCACCGTCGCTCACGAACTGCAGCGAGTTCAGGGATTCAGACGAGTCGCAGTCTGAGACAAAATCAAGCCTTGAGACACAAAAACTCCACTGTTTTGGTTCATATTATTTCTGAAATCCGTACAAGGATCATTTTCCAGGACCTTTTTTTCATATTTTTCATTTAAATCACTACAGACATTTTATTAACACTTTATTACACTCATGACATGAATTACACTTTGAGTGTTTTCCCTTATTTTCACTTTTCTTCACTTTCTTTAAAACAGTGACAAATTGGATCTTTTTTTGTTCATATTTTTTGAACAGAATGTGCAGTGTTCCCAATGCTTTTGTGTGAATGAAAGCTTTTATAAAGATTTGGAGCTTTATTCACTTTTTAAACACACTATTATTATTATTATGAACAACTGTAGGTGCTGTTAAAGTATTAAAGTATCCCTTTTTTTAGATTTTATGTTCTGTGGTTCTTGAATGTGTTTAACTGTAGTATCTTGTAGTGTTTAGTTTTTATTCTCACTCAGTTTGTACAGATCTCGTCCCGTCGTGACGTCCGTGAGCCGGATGTCGTCTGTTTTCGATCCGTGGAGAATCTTCGCCTCTGAACTCTTCGTCAGTGGAGCCGTGATGGTCCTTCCTCCGACTGAAGCGTCTCCTCGAGCCTCGATGCTTCCCGTTCGTCTGATCACATCTGCCACCGGACGATAAAAGAAACGAGAAATTAATGACATATTATCCTCTAAAAACTCACATTGGATTTGAACAGGTTTTAGATGGATTTGAAAATGTTCTAATTGGATTCAAAAAGGTTTTAGTCGGATTCAAACATGTCATAGTTGGATCTGAAGAGGTTTTAATTCAATTTGAACAAGGTTTATTTGGATTTTTACAGGTTTCAGTTGGATTTATAGAGGTTTTAGTTGGATTTGAACCAGTTTTAGTTGGATTTAAGCAGGTTTTAGTTGGATCTGAAGAGGTTTTAACTGAATTTGAACAAGGTTTATGTTCTGTTTGGAAATAAACTATAAATGAAGCAGAATTAATGTGAATAATGTGTTTTAAACCCGACTCATGTAAGTTTCCTGTTTGTTTGCTTTTGCTTTTCCTCGTCTTTAATCGTTCAGTCGTTTAAAAACTCACCGCTGTCTTCAGCTCCGAGATCCCACACCTGCAGAACGGAGCTGCGTCCATCATTACTCACCACACACCTGAAAAAAACTATTGTTACTGAACACACCTGTAACACAACATGTCCGCTGCATTTCTTTTATTTAAATGTATATAGAGATGTACATTTTGTTTTTTATATCATTGTAATGTATATATTCTTGCTTATTTTATTCCATTAATGTGTTTATAACTGTCCCATCGTTGACATAAATAATAAATGTTATATAAATGTAACAGAAAGCATATGTTGGACCATTTCTTTTTAAAATTTAGATTAAAATCGTCCAAATAGATTAAAACACTTTGTCTATAACTAGAACCAAGACCTTACCTTGTTCCTGGGATGTGTTTGAGGCTCTGGACTGGAGCGTCTGAGAAACCTCCGTGGACAACTTTAAAATCCCGCTGAGCACAAAGACCCTGAACACAACAGCAATGTTTTAGTTGGATTTTTAGGATGATTTGAACAGATTTATGAGGATTTAAACAGGTTGTAATTGTATTTGAACAGGTTTTATTTGGATTTGAGCAGGTTTTGGGTTGTTTTGAACAGATTTTTTTGTCAGATTTTAACAGGTTTTAGTTGGACTTCAAATTTTAGTTCCCAAATTCTTAACTAAATGGTGACCAGAGAAAGTAAAATAAAAATAATCAATAAAGCTTCCTTAATAAAAGTCGTTCAGATGACATTCTGTTGAACAAACCCCAGTGGTGTATAAAATAAATGTAAAAATACTTACCTTATTCTGTTCTGCCAACAGTCTCAGAGGTAAACTCAGCTCCAGAATCTCATTTTTAGAAGAAGCTGAGTATCCAGCGACGCACACAGCTGTGGAGAAATAAAGAGTAAATAAATCATGTGAGGGGTTTATAATATCAGTAATGTTTCCAATTTTGATGTAAATTCACTCACTTTTGCCCGAGGTCCACTCTAAAACCTGAGTGGGATGCTCCAAGTGATAAACATGAAGGTCTTGGTACCTGTAGAAACAAACAGCAGTCAGTGAAACGAGACTTCATAATCAAAAGTAGATAGTGAGCACAAATTTGAACATACGGTAAAAATACAACTTTACTCATAACATCTAATTCCACAATATAATTCAGTAATGATTCTTGTTTAATTCGGCATTGGTTTGTTACAACAGTTTAAGACAAATTGTGTAAAATAGATGAATTTAGTTTGGTTTAGTATGGGCGCTGCTTTAAATAATGAGCTAAATTCACGTAAAAATACTGCTCAAAAGTTCTCTCAAACGCGGAATTCAGTCTGTATTTTATGTCACAAGTGAAGCCGAATTGATAAGAACATTTTAATTGAATAAAATATTTAAATTTGTGGTCTCTAGTGAATGAACACCAACAAAAATGAACTTCTGAGAAAGAGTTTGTCTGTTTTCGCTAAAGTGCTAGCAGAGTTAGCATGCTAGCAGAAGTAACGGTCAGATTTCACTTTCCCGCTTTTATTCAACATTTCTTACGTTTTTAAAGAGTCTATAAACCAGTCTTCTAAAACATCATCCAGCTCTGATTCATCCATGTCGCCCATTTTTAAACTTTTATATTTACTTCCTGTATTTCTTCTTCTTTGGTGACACTTTAACACGGAGCGATCTGTTGCCACCAACTGGACAGAAGTTATTATTACAACTCCAACACGGATTACTACAGGCTCGGATTTAGAACAAAACAAGGATTTATCTTCATTTTGTTTTTCTTCTTTTATATATGCAGCACAGCACAATCTGTAGACTAATAAACGATGGAAAAAAGACAAATTAAAAATACAGAGACAAGATTTGGAGTTAGAAACATAAGTAAAATACAAAAATGATAATTAAAAAGAGGACTCCTCGATCTGTTCGATGCAGTGACAGTGAAATGATGTGTAAATGAATCAAACACAACACTCAGATCCAACAGAACTAAGACCGTGTTATTTACTTCTTTAAGTGCAGTCTCAGTGATGGAGCCTGAATTCTGACTGAAAAGTATTTATTAATGTATGAATTTATGCAATAATTGACTGAAAAAGATCAGGTTAAACCAAAGAGAGTCGATAAGTTGCTGATGTACAACTTCTTCAATGACTTTACCAAATAACAGATTGATTGATATGGATTTAAATTATTTCTGACCTTTATTTCTATCGTTTCTGATGAGATCCCACTTCTACATTTATTATTATCAAACATGGCTGCTATTTACTCTTCTCACATCCGTAGGACTCTTGATTTCATTCTTTGACTCTTGTATTTAACAAATTATAATCCAACAAGTCCTTTTTTTTAACCTTCTTTAACGATGACAATCACTTTTCGTCTCACAATGTCTTTCAGAAACACTAAAAATCAAAAGGAGAACAGCTGAGTCCTGTGTGGGTTCACTTAGTGTTTCCTGTTCGTTCTCCGTCTGTTGTTTACCTCCTCCTCCTCATCTTCATCTCTGAGGTCCTTCTGTCTCAAACTGAGTCACAGACATGTTTTCTCTGGACCAATGATCCAGAAAAGAAGGACAGGAGGCTCGAAATGCAGCGGGTCACATTTAACAGGATTATAT
>JAWCTZ010001302.1:0-20965 GCA_036850595.1 Rhyacichthys aspro | reverse complement strand
CGTGAGTTTGGTTTGTTGACCTGACAACAAGGCAAAGAATAAACAAAAAAAACAGTTACAACAAATAAAACTTAACCAAAGAGAAGGAAAAATGCCTCTGAGTGCTAGTATGTGCTAATGCTAATGCTAATGCTAATGCTAATGCTAATGCTGCAGAAACATAGATGGGAGCTGATCATTTGGTGAAGTTCTTGTTGTGCTGGAGGTCAGGGGTTTGATTCCCTCCAGGAGCAACTTCACACTTTTGTGCAGGTCCCAAGCCCGGATAAATGTGGAGGGTTGCATCTAGAACTGCTTTTTAATATAAAATATAGAGAGTCAGATTGCAGAGTAGACTTCTTTGGCTTTTTATAGATCTTCTTACAAAGCACACAATTTTAGATGTTCCTTATTTTTTCTAAAAGACAACAACATAATTCTGCAAACTCTATGGAGAGCCCTAGTGGCATTCTGTTTAAGATGTCTCCATGTAGGAATAAAGAGAAGAATACAGGCTTCTGTGAGCTCTGTTTCTCTGATTGGTGGTGTTTGATCCAGAGGCAGTTTATTCTGTGTTTGTTGGTTCCTGCTCCTGGAAATACAACTCAAAACAACAAGGACCAGACTAATTCTTTGTATAAAACGTGTTAGTATGGCTCGAGAACAATCAAACTTAGATATTTAAATTCACTTTTGGAACGACTGGGACATTACTGTGGAGTTTTTGTCACTTCACTGCAGCCCAGGTGTTTCTTAATTCATGCTAAAGACCCCAACATGCCCCTCGTCAGGAACTGTTTAAGACAATCCAACATGTGCCCAGTTATTTAGTAGGAAACAAACAAACGAACGTGAAACAAGTGTCCAATTAGTCATAGTTTATATATAATTAAACACTAATCCAGTCTCTGCCTTAGATTTTTAGCTTATAAGGCATGTTCCATTCTGAAAGTCACAGAGTCTTTTGGTTTGGATTTATGACGACAAAGTCTCCTTATTCAGCTTTGGCTCGTCTATAATTAGAGCATCTGTATCTTCACTTTCTTCTCTCTGAGCCCGGACCTAATCACGGAAATATATTCAAAACCCGACTCAGAGCGGCTCCGAAGTCAAACGGGGTCAGCTCCTTCTTAACCTCGACCGAAGAGCTTATGTTCTGAAGTTTATTGAGCGGGAAAGTGCCAGCGGGAGGAAGACGTGTGAGGTCTGAGATACGAGGGACTGTAAATGATGTCATGTGCTCTGATCTCAGCAGGACGAGAAGAGATGGAGGGGTCTGTTTGTGGTTTAGAACAAACACAAGGCTCTGGAGAAAAAGTCACGGTCAGCTTTTTTAAAACCACAACACTGGGTTCTGTCTAATGTGGCGTTGTATTTGTTTGTGGAGTTATCCCAGGAACAAATGAAGGGCGTCATCATCCAGAGACTGTTTTAACCATCAGGGATAAGTGAGAGTGAGACAACGAGAGACGAACAGACAGACGGATATAAAAGGGTGAGGTTTAACGTGGCTGTAAACTGTAGATGTGATGTTGTGGCTGAGTTTATAATATAAGCTGCTGAAATGGGGCTGAGGTTGTGTTTTTGGCTCGAAACATCCTTCATGGCTCAAAGTCAGAAACAAAACAACAAAGTGTAGACAAAAGAGGGCAAAATGTCTCCCACCAGTGTCCATTTTGTTGACGAATCATTTTTGTCATGGTTTTTGAAATATTTCTGCGTCAGAAAACAAAACGAAAACTAATTAATGAGAAGGAAAACTCTCACTAAATGTATCAACACTTTTATGAATGTATAAAAACGAAATTGAAAGACACTAAAGAAACTAAAGCCAATAAAAAGGAGAGGAGTTGAGAAGAGATCCAATCAGACTCAGGTTTTGGCGTCGCTGAAGTGATGTCAGACACAAACATTTGTTAAATATCAAACTATGTTAACACTTGGAACCTGAATACCAGCCGGAACAGGTTAGGACTAGTTTACTTTCATTAGAGAAACTATTACTGAAGAAAATGCATTAGCCTTTATATTTTAGACTAAATCTATTGTAGATATAGTCGACTAGAACTAGACTAAAACTAGTAAGGATTAAACTAAATTATGACTAAAACTAAACTGCATTTTAGTCAAAAATCTGTTGTCAAAATGAACACTGTCTCCCTTCAGTAACACTGGGGTCAAATGAACTCATCATTTATAAATGGCACCAACTGAACCTTTAGCAATGCTTTGAATGGACCCATTGTCTCAGAACTGACATTAAAATGTCAAATATGTTTCATTAACGGCTGAGGGTTGACCTAAAGACAGTGGAGCTGTGTTGGACAGCACTTAAACCGGAGCCCACTGCCTCTTATCAGCCTCCAGTCGACGGGAAACACTGAGCGGCAAAGAGCAGCTGGGGTTAATGCGCCTTTAATGACTGCTTTCACTGACGACAGGACGCACAAAGGCTCCACACTCCTCCAGAGGTTCCCATATCAGCGAAACATGGGTCATTTACTACAGAAAAATAAATACATGACCATATGATCCAATGATGAGCCAACAGAAGATAACATGTTCATAGCAACAGGCGATACACAAGCCCCAGACCCTCTCTGTGAAAGTCCATAAAGATGTCAGAACTGCTTCTCCACAAAGAAACCAAGCAAAATACATTAAAGATAAAGAAAACAAGGTGAAAACAACGGACGGACGCAATAAACAACTTCAAACCTCACAACATTCTGCGTTAAAGTCAAGGCAGAAAATCCAGAGACTAAAAACCCTGCTTCCATTTCCAACATTTTATCTTTTCTTTTTCTTCGTTTTCTGCCGTAAAGCAACTAAATCCAGATTATGGAGTGTCCTTGACATAAAGAACACACTTCAAGTGTCTCTGTCTCGTTGCAGGAAACAAGCCCAGTCCCACTGACTCTGATTCTAGTGAGTTTTGTGACATTTATATTAGAAGTAATTATTAAATTCATGCACTCACACTACCACAAGTCTGACCTGGGCCTTAGTTTAGACCTGAGTTTATTATAAGATCTATTTTGTTTATTTGTTAGATGCTGGTCCATGTGACTGAGTCGAGGGACAGCAGTTAATAAACCCAGTGTAATTGTCCTGTTATTAACAGACAACACACACCTGCAGTGTTTGTCAGTGATCCTTTAAAATACAGAACAGACTTCTTAAAAAGAACCCAGGTCCAGCAGTCTTTGCAGGACTCACTGGTGCTTCTATCTGTTCTGTTCTGTTCTGACCTCCATCTTCCTGTAAAATCTGAACCTTACAACCATCGCTTTTCATTAAACCTGTTTTAAAGTTCCATGTCTCAGCCTTGAACCTGAATAAACTTTTCTAAATCTGGCTCCTGGAGTGGAAATGCTCTCTGATTTATTTATTATTTCCTTCTGCTTTGAAAACAGTTTTGCTGCCGTCCCCAGAGGATCGGAGTGGGCCTCGGCAGGAGCAGAATAGACCCCAATAAAACAGGCATTTCCCTTTTCCCTCAGTGGCTCTGACTGCTCTCTGACAGACTGACCCACAAACACAGACTGACCCACAAACAGAGCTCACAAACAGCACGAGACGCTCACCTGTCGGGGCGCCATACCTCACAGTGAACCGGGAACACAGACAGAGATAAAGAGATGGAGACAGGTAAAACCCTCACCTGTTTTATAATCCTCCTCATTAGTGAATCTGAGCCTTGTGACTGGAATTATCATCATCACTAACTGCTGTATTAAAGCTACAGAACCTGATTTAGTTGTTTTTGTCTCAGACTCCACTCTCCTCCAACAGCAGCAGTAACCTTTCCTGCTTCTTTTATTTAAAAAAGGAACAATTTTTCACCACAAAATACTAATACGTTACATTAAATTTAGATCTGACCTGAAACTTTTCTCTTTAGAGTTTACTGTTGTAGACTGTACTGATGCTGTAATTATCTCCATCTTGTTTCTCTGTAAAATAAGACATATTTCCAACAGAATAATCCATTTCCTTGGTTTATTTCCTTGTTCCTTCGTTGTTGACATCAGTGTCGACCAATGGGAGCGCTCCTTTTTACCTGAAGTGAGCTGTGATTGGACAAAATCCTGCTGTGGACTGATCATTCTCATCTATTAAAATCCTTCATTATAAAGACTAGATCACGTCTTAAGGTCTCATTTTTTCAGATGATTCCTGTTACAATAAACTTTAGGAGATTACACTGAAAAACTAAATGAAACTGTAAAAAAAATCAAGTACTTTTAACCCTAAATACAGCTGGAGTGATGATAATGAACTATAATTAGATGTATAAGTGTGTAGTCTGTGGGTGGCTGTGGATTAAAGTGATGTGATTATAATGATTAGTGTTTAAATGCCCCCATGTGAGGTTTAGAAGTGTAATTAGGGAATTGGGACGTACTCCGAGCCCAGATTAGTTTGTTTTAGGTCACGGTCCATCTTCTTTGCTGTTGTTTATTAACGGAGGGCTCTTATGACCGTCCCCTGGAGCCGAGCAGTGGGGGCTGAGTCTGATCTGAGCCAGGACCCTCTGCTCGGTTTCGTTCGAACTCCTGCTGTTTCCACTTTAAACTGGGCACAGTTTTGTGAGGATCATCTGCCTCGGCCTCGTGTGATGGATGGAGTCCATGTGCATCACTTCTCTCACGCTCATAAACGCTCTCCAGGGAGCACCATCAACCTGACATCACTGTGTTTTGGTGAATGATCCGAGGCGGGAGGAGAATATAGAATAAAGCTACACTTCCTCAGTTTGACTCAGTTTGACTCAGTTTGACTCAGTTTGACTCAGTTTGACTCAGTTTGACTCAGTTTGGTTAAGTTGAGACAGATTTGAAGCAGACTTTAATAACTTCATATGCATTACCATTAATTAGTGAATACTGGAGTGTAGTTATGTAAGAAGCTGGAGATACAGCCATAAACTGCTGCAATAAACTGTAAAAGATTATTTCTGTATTTTTCTCAGCTCTAAACACTAAATTCAGAGAGCAGACCCTGAAATCAGAACCAGCTGTTGTTAATAATTTATAGGTTTGGTTTCAAAACAGTAATATATATAATAATATTTTTTTCTGGAATATGATAAGAAAAAGAAAAGATTTGTTGAAGAAAACATTGCTGTTTTGCATTGCTTAGCGTTAGCTTAGCATTAGCTTAGCCGTGACTTTACGTTGCCTCCCTTTTCTCTGTTGATGCTTTTCTTTTTTCAGCTGTTTCTCTGTTAAAAGACATATTCAGCTGAAAATACACTTTATCTGCAGCTATTAAACTTCCTGGAACGTCATGTGACAAGTGTCGACCAATGGGAGCGCTCCTTTTTGGAGCATGTGATTGTCCAAGGTTTTCTGTTCCTGAATAGAGGTTCTCATCTATTACAATCACTTACAATAAACAGTAGATGGATCATAAAGACTGTTTTATCACAAATGATTGATTTTACAATAAACCATTTTCACAACTAGAAGAAAAAAATCAGCTACTGGTCGATTCAAAGAATTAGTCTGGTCCCGGTCTATATGAGTCTGATTTCCAGGAGGAACAAACAACCAATCAGAATTCAGGGGCAGTGCCAACAAACACAGAATAAACTGCCTCTGGACCAAATGTACGATCAGAGAAACAGAGCCTCACATAAAGCCTGTCCTGATTTATATAAACAGATATGATTGTTCAGGTGGGGCTGATTTTGGTGGAAACAGGTCTGACTGGGTCTGACTGGGTCTGACTGGCCGGGCCTCTCGGCTGCTGTCATTCCAACAGTTAATCCTACTCCACAGCTGCACCGTCCTCATCTCTGAGCCCCGCCCCCAGCGCTGAGCCCCGCCCCCAGCCCTGAGCCCCGCCCCCAGCCCTGAGCCCCGCCCCCAGCCCTGAGCCCCGCCCCCAGCCCTGAGCCCCCGTCTGATGTTTAGTGTGTACGGCTGCGATAAGACGCGCTGAGCTGTGAAAACAAAGATTACTTCTGCGGCTTATTTCAGACGGAGCTGAGCCTCGTGTGGGGGACTCCTGATGACGGGACCCCCGCGGCTGGGCTTTGACAACCGTGCTAATTCCAGTCTGGGACCCTCCGTGTGCTCCATAAAAATGGTAAATGGTGTGCATTTATATAGCTGCTTTTAAGTGCACTTCACCATAAATCAAATTAGAGCCGATTTATGCATCACGCTTTTAGGAGTTCAATCAAAATCAGCAGAAAAATATCAGATGAACGATTATCTGCAGACAGTAATTTACCAGGAAAATGTACAGACTCCAGAAAGCACATTTATATTGTGATTATTAATGGTCTAGCATTTTCTATCTACAATTTAAAACTGGACGATGTGACTGTTGTTGGATTAAATGTAAATGGAGCTATGACCTGAGGAGTGGACCGGGACAAAGAACCTGTGCTTTCCCACATCTCACGAGATTTAAAAACTGGATTCAGTCAAAATGATCAGCCCTAAAGGTTGATTTCATCCATCTATTCAGCGTTCCAGCTTTAACACCAACACGTCGACCAGACAACACATCAAACAGGTGAAAAACCTCTGAAGAAGAATAAAACTCTACCAAGAAACTGTGTTAATATTACAATTACTGCATTACTGGCATCGTCTGGGCCAGGTCGTCACTGTAAATGGGTAAATAAAGGTTAGATAATAATAAAGTTTAAAACAAAATAGTGCCAAACAATGCAAGTAATGCCGTAGATGCTAATTTGTGCAGATACTGGTCAAGAGCCAATTAGACATCCATGAGTGTTTACGGCGACTCTGAGCTGCATCAGACTCAGTGTCATATTGATCACAAGAGCTGGATGGAAGCGTCTGGCGGGACAGGGCTGTAGATCTACTGCAGCTTCACATCCTCTCGTCTTCTGTCGTTCCTTCAGCTCCTCTCGCTCCACAGCTGTTCACTTCTCTGAGTCCAGCCCCAGCGCCACAGAGCAGCCGTAAATAATCACTCTACAGATCCTAACACGACCCGTTCACTCTGGTCAAGCTCTGCGTTCCTGCTTCTCCTTCGGGTTCGGAGACGTGGAACCTCGGTGCTCTTTACAACAGTCCGAGCAGAACCGAACGCATTAATCAACACATAGAGGTCTCCACTGAAGATGAAAAGGTAAATAAATGCCGTAGTAAGTCTGTCAGATCTGTTAAAGTCCTAGGAACCAGCTGCTGCTAAAGCTACAAAAGAAAACATAACAATATATAGCTGGTATCTGAATGTCTAATGCAATAATAGATCACAATTGGCTTCAAATGAGGAGTAATTCTAATTTTTGTGTTTAATGTAGCGTACGTTGGGAAATCCCATCTGAAAACCAGCCTTTCCTCACTCGAACTGCCAAATCCAACCAGGCGCACTTTAAACCACACTTTCTGGCAGACTATTAAAGTGGCTCCATCTGCTAATACTTAGACTTACTCCCACTCAATCAGAGATAAAGCCCATTGTGTTTCCTCCAGTAAGACAATACCTCCCCGAACCTAATCGAAAACAATTAGGACGCGGTAATTACAGCACTGGCCTGGAATTCAGAGAGCGAGTGCGAAAGGTGGCCGTCCGCGGTGTTATCTTTCGCCTCGGACTCTGCGGACCTTCGTTTGTTTATCGGCCTCGATGTGATGTAATGTTATGCTTGAGGATGTCTGGGGTTTGAAGAGTACACAGAGGACTGCGCCCCTCTCGTTTATCAAGGCCAAACTCAAACAGAGCCGTGTTGTCTTAACTCGGGACGGCCGTGCAGTCGGCTGGCCCCGGACGAGAGAAAACAACCCACCGTCCCGCCTTCGTCCTCTCGCACCTTCAGGAAAACCCACCATCTCGCCGTTAAACGGAGAGTGTTGACGTCTGCGGTAACGCTCTGAGGCAGATGTGACCGAGTGTTGGGACGGCCTGGTCGGAGACGTGAGGAGCTCTGTGAGTCTTCCATCCTATTTATGAACCGCTTAAAATTCTGGTTTATTCTCTTATTCTTTTAAACCTAGCCGACCATAACTTAGTCAAACCATTACCCTGTTTAATGCTGTTGTGGGACTTTAAAGCTCCACTGATTTTCTTTTTTTGTCCCTGTCTCAGACTCCACTCTCCTCCAAAATCAGTCTAGGGACCTCTCCTGCTTCTCTTTTATTAAAAAATAAAACCACAAAATACTAATCCATTTGACCAAACTGAAGTTTAGAGTTTAACGTTAGCTTAGCTGTGACTTCAGCGTCAGGACGACAATTATCTCCTCCTCGTTAAACATTACGTGATTGAATTGACAGTATTTATCTGTGTTTTACGTTGCCTCCCTTTTCTCTGTTGATGCTTTTCTTTTTTCAGCTGTTTCTCTGTTAAAAGACATATTCAGCTGAAAATACACTTTATCTGCAGCTATTAAACTTCCTGGAATGTCATGTGACAAGTGTCGACCAATGGGAGCGCTCCTTTTGAATAGAGGTTCTCATCTATTACAATCCTTTATAATAAACAGTAGATGGATCAGAAAGAGAAAGATTGATTTTACAATAAACTAGACTACACTAGAAGAAAAAAAATATCAGGTACAGTCTGTTTAAGAGAACTTTGTTTAATCAAATGACCGAAAACCTCACAAATAACACAAATGACTACTAGCACAAGTTATTGCTGCATCAACAAGCTCCTCTGTACATCTGCTTTTAATACAACTAAATCAATTCCCAACAGGACAACTCATTTTAACAGCTTGGAAACTTCCCTTGTAGCAGCAGATTAAGCCCAATCCAGCCGAGCTTTTTTATTTCTCCCTTAAACGGTGAATACGTCCGTCGGCGACAGTATCAGGTTGTGTTGTTGGCAGAACGTGGAGCTCCGAGCGCTGGTGGCCCTGGATAAACCACGCTCAGAGGAAGGGCCCCGTGAAAAGAACCTGTCACATTAACTCAGCGGCGTCTGTGATCTGAGCCGCTGCCGTAAGAGGCTAATCCCAGCGCCTCCTCCTGCCTCCACCACCGGGACAATCTCCTCCACAAACAGCTCCATCGGATCGTTTCACTGAGTGTTCCTCGGCTTTGTTCAGTCAAGTCTGGGCCGTCCAACCAAGAATGTGTTTGAAACGCAAACAGCAGGAGATTCACGACGATTTAATGAGAAGACTACACCTTATTGCATTATCCATTAGTGTTTTTACAGATATTTGTCCTCAACGTTAGACAGCAGCAAAAAATTGTGCAAGGTTTCATGATCTGCAAACACCGAAGAGAACTTTCAACAAATGTTTTAACCAACTGCAAGAAGTGAAATTAAGGGAAAGGAAAAAATAACTCTTGGTGCTAGCATATGCTAATGCTAATGGTAGTTAAACCCAAAACAGCAGCGTAGTAACCTTTCCTGCTTCTTTTATTTAAAAAAAGGTGAAACCGGACCAGTTTTTCACCACAAAATACTAAAATGTTAGCAACACCGACAGAGCAACACCAAATGTACAGAAAACTGTGCCAATTATGAATTCAAACTAAATTGGATCCGTTTGGTGAAATGGTTTTCCAAATTTATCTTAGTTATCCCATTCAATGACGGTATAATTGGTGAAGTATATGACTATATCTAATAAAAGAAATGCCTGTAAACCCTGCTCAGGCTTTTATAGTTAAATGTGGCCCAGTCCTCCATAAACAATGCCTGATGTGGAGTTTATAAGGTTCTAGTTGACTTTATCTGAGGCCGTTCTGTGGCTGTGGCTCACCTCAGAGTGGGAGTATAAAAGAGGCCGAGCGCCACAACAAAGCCCCTCTTAAACCCGCCGTAAACACGATTGTCTTTGCGCGACAGAGCCCGGCCCAGTCCGAGGCCCGGTCGAGGCATTAGCGCACGCTCCACCCAAACCTCCAGACTCACGGGAGGCCAGTGCCAGGGGCAGTCATTACAGCGGGTCTGAACACGAGGAGGGGGCTGCAGCAGAGAGAACACGAGAGCTGACGGGGCGCTTTGAGAGGACGAGGTCTGGGCTGTGAAATGACAGAGAGGAGCAGCTTTTTAGAGCCAACGGATTAAAACACGGAGACGGAGGCTGGAGTGGCTCTGGGATCTGATTTCTGACTTCATTCAGGAAACAGAAGCAGCGTTATGTAAGAGCTCTCCTGCTCCGGAACAAAACCAGGCACCAGAACGAGAGGAAGACAACGCACTTTATCAAATTAAACACAGCTAAACGCAGCAAACATGGATCCTCCTGAAGCTCACACGACTTCACTCATGCTTCATGTCGTCTTTATCATCTGGTCTTGAGTAGAAGTACAGACCTGTGTCAGTAACTCTATCAGGAACAATCTTTTAGTTTAGGTTCAAGTTTCAGACAGAATCAAGACTGAACCAGTAAAATTGAGATTTGTTCTGTTCATTATTTTCATTCTGCATCATTCACAACAATATTAGATTAGTTCCATGAGTTTATATCAATAACATCTCTCTTGTTTCTTTTACACCGTGTCGTTTGCGGAGGTTGTAAAAGTAACTGTTTTGACAAAGTAAGGAGTAGAAAGAACAGATATTTGTGTCAAAAGTAAAAAGTCTCTTAAATAAATACTCAAGTAAAGTACAAATACTCCTTTCTCCCAAACCCTTCTATCTTTTCAGATCAATGACTGCCAGTCGTTACAGAATTAAAATCCTGATCCAGACGCGTCCTTAGACTCTTGTTTTGAGTGATTCTGGTGCGTTTCTCAGACTTACCCTCCTCGCAGGCCGCTCCGCTGAAGCCGGGGCAGCACTTCCACTCCAGAGAGGTCACGGTGCGGTACACGACCTTGTAGGACGGCCTGACCACGGTCCGGTAACTGAACACAAACAGAGGCACCTTTCACAAACAAATACACAACTCCTCTAGACACAAAATGAAGCTTTTCTGTGAACGTCTTACATTTTTACTCCTTTGTGGAAAACTGTGACCACTTTAACTTGTCTTTTATTGTTGTGTCTCTTGTGTTTTTTGTATTTTTGTCTGTTAATTGTGTGTTATTTTTGCAATTCTGTTTAATAGACAGATATTTACAGCTGTGGCATTTGTTACAGATGTTCATTAATGTGCATTGTCCATATTAAATAAATAAATAAATACAAATAAATAAACTACTTTTTGGAATTAAATTAAAATTCTCTTTCATTCCTGGGTTGGATCCACTGTACCACACACAACATCATCATAATCTCACTTTAAAGTAGACTTTTTCAGTAGAATCCCTGCTTTCTTCTGAATTTACACCACAGCTTCTTCAGAAAGTGACTTCAAATGTAAACAAGCTTCTACCCGAGCATTACGCCCATTACTTTTGGACATTTATTGGTTCATTTCCAGGTTTTCCAGGATGTATAGAACCCTGTCGTCGTCATATTTCGTCCTAAACTCGTCTGGACACTTGGACGGACAGCGGATTATCTAATGAGACTCACCTGCCGCCGGAGCAGCCCTGAGGCCAGCGACACGTCTGATAAACCCTCTGCAGGACCGTCCCGTTCTGCACCTGGCAGGTCACGGTCTTCGTCACCGTGTGAGGACACCAGTTCCTGAGGAGACCAGAGACGAGGACCTTTAACACAGACATTCTGCACAAACAACTGAGGGAAGACGGAAAGAAAATAAAGAGGAGGAAGAGTCAGAGGGAGCGGGGCTGAAGATGTTGAGGTGATGCTGGACAGGATCAGGAGTCCATCAGAGGGACAGGTACAGTCAGAGAGGACAGACTCAGAGGGTTTGGACATGTTATATATGATGTATGAGTGGAAGGAGGTTTATGGATGTAGTAAAATGGACCATTCTGATGCAAGGACAAAAAGTTCAAAGTAGAAAAGTACCATTCTGTCCCGACCTCTACTGCTCCAGAGGTAAAAAAAAAATAAACAGAACAGCACCAAATATAAATATAACTATGACAAACTAAAATCAAATCTCCCATATAGAATAAAAAAGCCTATAAACAATGTTCAGAAGAGGGTAAATATGTATAAATGAGTGGAAGGAGGCTCAGAGTAAAGAGGAGAGTTAGTGAAGGAGACATGAAGGGAAGAGAAGAGGATGAGGAGGAGAGGGACTAGAACTGAGCTTTAATCAGTTTAAAATCAAAGGGAAAAGGTGTAATTATATGAAACATGTCAGAGTCTGCAGCAGCAACAGGTCAGCTGCAAAAAACTGCTCTTGGTTCAGAAATGATGCTCTTTCTTATTGTTTATCAAACACAAAGACTCACTAGAATCTGAAACAAATATCCACAAACTTTCTTTAGTCATTCTTTACTTTGTTTATTTCACTCGACTAAAGCCTGAATGAGTTTGTTGTGACCTGTCTCTGAAACCATTAAAAAGAACAGATTATAATAAAAAACCACTAAAGTTGAATCCATAAAGCTCCATTGATGCTGTGAACGCTCCGTGCTGCAGAAATACTTGATTAAACTGGGACCGTCTCGCTGTTTCTCCTCTCTTCTTGATTCCTCCGGCCTTTTGTTTTCAACCTATATTTAATCAACTCGTTCATTAGCAGCGGTGCATTGTGGGCCGTGTTTACAGCGACACCTCGGCTGTGTTTGCTTTGGGCCGCGAGCCTCTCAGTGGGACGGTCCCACGCAGAGACACGGGTTAACGGCAGGTCGCTGAGTTGAGCCCAGACGACACTTCTGCTCACAACACTCACTCTGAGCTGGACCAGAGTTTAAGAGTAAAATATTGTGAAAAATATCTCTGTGTGTGTTCAGACTCGATGCCAAAGATACATTAAACAAGTCTTTGTGTTGCATTAGAACAGCTCCAGTGTAGACTCCGTTAAGGACTTTAGTCCCACAGATACTGAGCTACGTGTCAAAAACCTCCATTAAAACAATAGTCTTATCATGCACCAGGCAAATGTTTACATAATCAACCAAGAAATCACACAAAGAACCAAGAAATCACACAAAGAACCAAGAAATCACACAAAGAACCAAGAAATCACACGAAGAACCAAGAAATCCCAGACTCCAGTGGGTAAATTAACCCCAGAAACAGTCTACTTTTCTCCCTCATAATGCCCATGTTAACTTTCATTAGAACACAGGTAACTATAAAACAAATCAGGAAGGTTTTTACACATTTACACACTTTCAAAGTCCACAACTGGTGCTATTTTGGTGGATTTTTGAAAGGTCTGAGTTTAAAACAGTGTAAATTAGTGTCAAACTGGGCTCTGTCTCATCAGAACAAACTGGAGGCAGAGGTAAACCCGGGAGGAAGAGTTTTTATTTTAAATATAAGCACAATGTAAGATTTGTGCGTTTGGCCTATTCCTGTGTTGGCCCTCTGAGTGAAATAGTTTGTGGCCCCTGGTCTAGAGTGTCACAGGAGGACACACTAGACATTAGCCTCTTTAGCTTCATTTTAGCACAAATATTACATGTGGTATAATAACTGTACTGATTATGCTATTTAACCATGTGCTTTTAGTTTTGATTTTGATTCAGAGTAAGTTCTGTGTGTTCTCGTTGTGTGTTCTCGTTGTGTGTTCTGTGTGTTCTGTGTGTTCTCGTTGTGTGTTCTGTGTGTTCTCGTTGTGTGTTCTCGTTGTGTGTTCTCGTTGTGTGTTCTGTGTGTTCTGTGTGTTCTCGTTGTGTGTTCTGTGTGTTCTCGTTGTGTGTTCTCGTTGTGTGTTCTCGTTGTGTGTTCTCGTTGTGTGTTCTGTGTGTTCTGTGTGTTCTCGTTGTGTGTTCTGTGTGTTCTCGTTGTGTGTTCTCGTTGTGTGTTCTCGTTGTGTGTTCTGTGTGTTCTGTGTGTTCTCGTTGTGTGTTCTGTGTGTTCTGTGTGTTCTCGTTGTGTGTTCTGTGTGTTCTCGTTGTGTGTTCTCGTTGTGTGTTCTGTGTGTTCTCGTTGTGTGTTCTCGTTGTGTGTTCTGTGTGTTCTCGTTGTGTGTTCTCGTTGTGTGTTCTCGGTGTGTGTTCTGTGTGTTCTGTGTGTTCTCGTTGTGTGTTCTGTGTGTTCTCCAGGTGTGTTCTCGTTGTGTGTCTCGCTGTGTGTTCTCGTTGTGTGTTCTGTGTGTTCTGTGTGTTCTCGTTGTGTGTTCTAGTGTTCCTCGTTGTGTGTCTCGTTGTGTGTCTCGTTGCGTGTTCTGTGTGTCTCTGTGTGTTCTCGTTGTGTGTTCTGTGTGTTCTGTGTGTTCTCGTTGTGTGTTCTGTGTGTTCTCGTTGTGTGTTCTCGTTGTGTGTTCTGTGTGTTGTCGTTGTGTGTTCTGTGTGTTCTCGTTGTGTGTTCTGTGTGTTCTGTGTGTTCTCGTTGTGTGTTCTCGTTGTGTGTTCTCGTTGTGTGTTCTCGTTGTGTGTTCTCGTTGTGTGTTCTCGTTGTGTGTTCTGTGTGTTCTTGTTGTGTGTTCTCGTTGTGTGTTCTGTGTGTTCTCGTTGTGTGTTCTGTGTGTTCTCGTTGTGTGTTCTCGTTGTGTGTTCTGTGTGTTCTTGTTGTGTGTTCTCGTTGTGTGTTCTCGTTGTGTGTTCTGTGTGTTCTCGTTGTGTGTTCTCGTTGTGTGTTCTGTGTGTTCTCGTTGTGTGTTCTGCCGAGGGCAGAGGATGCAGAGCGGCTCCTTTAACCAGCTCCACATGTGATGTACACAGACCGGGACGGGCTCCGACTCCATCGGGGCCTCGTCTCTGAGCGGTTCCCACGGCTTCAGGAAACCCACCAGAGACTCAAACCCACGGCAGGTACCAGCGCATCACAAGAGTCAGGTTCACAGTCGTCTTTTTAGGTCTTGAACAGAGACGTTTACAGTTTCTGAGACGAAAAAAGAAACTGAAGAGACTGGAGTGGACTCGTGAGGAAATGGTTCAGTTTGGTTGAGTTTTGTTTCCACTGAACTGTTTCCAGAAACAAGACACACAAACATCGGTCTGTTACAGCCCCATTTCTTAAAATCAACCCATTCAACAACTTTCAAAAAGATGATGCTTGATTCTTTGAACATTTGTTGCACTTAAAGATAACTTAAGTAAACAAAACTCTTTCTATGTCCAAGATCCCCGCTCATTAAGTATTTTACTCATTACTCATTGCTCAATAGATATGTAGCTGTTATAATCCAGAACAACTTTTTCTGTTCTTTTTGTGAAGAAAACAAAGTTCATTAAGGTCAGAGAATGAGAACAGGCCTTTTGTGATTTATAAAAGTCTACAAAATAAAACAAAACCAAGTGTTGGTCTTTGTGCAAAGCAAAAAAAGCTGAGCAGTAAAACGTGATTGTAAAAGAAAACGAGCCCGTTCAAACCAAACTCTTGCCAGAATTACTTTATTCTCCTCATATTTTCTGATGTTAAAACCTTACGTTTGTGGATGAACAGGCGGAGGTTCCCAGGCTGAGGGCCGCTCCACCTGGGACCGGCTCAGCGTCTCCGGGGCTCCAGGGGAAGTGGGGAACGGGTTTATGGGCTCTTCTTCTTCTTTGTCTCGTGTAATTAACAAAGAGGAAGTGCCGACGCCGACGCTACAGTAAATCTGGAGCAGTTAGGAAAACATTTGGACTAAAGGATCTGCTCCGAAAACAGGCCTCACGCTGAGATAAGAGCAGAAAGTGAGCGCTGGCGGCAACATTCATCCACACTACTCGTTTTATGTTTAAAAGTCCATTATCTGTTCTTTTACTGTTGCATTTACTATTTAATCACCTAAAGTTTATTGTAGCAGGAATCATCTGAAAAAATGAGACCTTAAGACGTGATCTAGTCTTTATAATGAAGGATTTTAATAGATGAGAATGATCAGTCCACAGCAGGATTTTGTCCAATCACAGCTCACTTCAGGTAAAAAGGAGCGCTCCCATTGGTCGACACTGATGTCAACAACGAAGGAACAAGGAAATAAACCAAGGAAATGGGTTATTCTGTTGGAAATATGTCTTATTTTACAGAGAAACAGCTCAAAAAAGATATAAAAAATGTGTTTAACGTTTAACAAGAAAATCCAAAGATAAAAGTTTCAGGTCAGCTCTAAACTTCGATTCAAACACAACATACTTTAAGCTGTTTTCAGACACAGACCATCCTGTGTAAACTGTTATTGTCCCTGACGTCTTTATGGACGTTGACGTGGGCAGGTGCTCAAACGCCGGAGACAAACGGATAAAACCTTCTGAAGAGACAAAGCGAGCTCCTGCTGCTCCTCTGGCCTCGGCTCAGAGCAGCCTCTCGTCAGGAGCCTCCTCTGAGCTTCAGACCCACAGAAATAAATCACGGAGCTTCTCTCTGGCGTCGCTCGGAGCCAGCGCTTAAGAAACCCAGCGTTTGTTGGTCCATCTGTTCCTCAGCTCGACTCGTGCCAAAACAGAAACCTGCCCGACACAAAACCATCAGAACAGCTCTGCTCCTGAGGCTCATTCATGATCGGAGTTAGTCACAGATAATACTGCTCCATTCTACTTCTTCAGAACCACCTTTCCACCAACAGTAAGTGTCTGTTCAATTAAAGTGTTTACAAAGGACAAACCTGGAGGTGATTGGATTTATCATCTGCAGGTAATCCACTAAGATCAGACCAAATAGAAGAGAAAACCTGGTTTACAATAATACAGCTGCAAATTCTCTCCGTTCTCAATGTTTTTAAAATCGCTAAAAACACACAAACCAGCGGTAAATTTCATAAAAAGCAAAACAGAGTCACAATAAATAGTAAAGTCCTTCGATCAAGTTCCTGGTATTGATCAAATGTAGCTTAAGGTGAAACTAAAACCAATCGAACCAAATTGTAAATATTCATATTATTGAATTAGTAAATGTGTTCCTTTTAAGTTTAAGTTTAAGTTTTTGTTTTTGACGGGACTCATTTTCTTGCAGAGACTTTTTTTTTGTTTGAAAAAGCAGTGAAGGAAGCCATCTTTATCAAATTAGAACAACTCAGAAGGTGGACTGTCTTCAAAACAAAGTGACGAAGTGCCCACAGGTAACTCCTCCTCCAGCGTCACACCTGACCCTGAAGAAACCACACCTGACCCTGAAGAAACCACACCTGACCCTGAAGAACCACACCTGACCCTGAAGAACCACACCTGACCCTGAAGAACCACACCTGACCCTGAAGAAACCACACCTGACCCTGAAGAACCACACCTGACCCTGAAGAACCACACCTGACCCTGAAGAAACCACACCTGACCCTGAAGAACCACACCTGACCCTGAAGAAACCACACCTGACCCTGAAGAACCCACACCTGACTCTGAAGAACCACACCTGACCCTGAAGAAATCACACCTGACCCTGAAGAACCCACACCTGACCCTGAAGAACCCACACCTGACTCTGAAGAACCACACCTGACCCTGAAGAAATCACACCTGACCCTGAAGGAACCACACCTGACCCTGAAGAAACCACACCTGACCCTGAAGAAACCACACCTGACCTTGAAGAACCACACCTGACCCTGAAGAACCACACCTGACCCTGAAGGAACCACACCTGACTCTGAAGAACCACACCTGACCTTGAAGAACCACACCTGACCCTGAAGAAATCACACCTGACCCTGAAGAAACCACACCTGACCTTGAAGAAACCACACCTGACCCTGAAGAAACCACACCTGACCCTGAAGAAACCACACCTGACCCTGAAGAAACCAAAGCCCACTCTTTTGTTCACTTCTGACCAACGACAGCAGAGATAACGTTAGGATTTAAACTTCCACCTGTTTCCTTCAGAACGGACAAAAGGTGAGGAACAAAACAACTTTAAACTACGTCTATTACACGATTTGTTACGATCAAAGTTCATCATTCAATCTCCAAATGGACGACAACAAGTTCTGCCTGGAGTCGAACAAAACACAAAGACGCAAGACTCAGGAAAGAAGACGAGAAAACGAGAGGAAACAAGAGAAAAGACTACGAGACAAGGTCATTTTAACAGAGGGCAAAGGTCAAACGAGAGGTTGTCTCACGTGAACAAATCAGAACAAAGGACGAGGCGTAATGAAGCTCTCTGGGTCTGTCGAGAAGATGAATGTGTCTCATCCACGAACGATAAAGAAAGAGTCCACTCAGCTCTGTTTGAAAGAACTGAAGGTTATTCCATTACTTCCTCAAAGACAGTGGTTCATTAATAAAAGATAAATCAATCATAAACTAGAATAAAAATAGAATAAATTGAATAAAGGTGCTCCAGTGCTAATCCAAAATATGAATAAATAATAATAAAGTGTCACAATATAATAAAAAACTATTAATATTGAATAGTTATACTAATAAAAATTTGATAAATAAAAAAATAGACAATAAAAACAAATAGACAACAAAAAATGTTAAATGGTCAGAGTTTAGAACAATATCATTAATAGTTCTGACGATAAATCAATAAAAGACAGGAGTCAGACCAGTTCAACAAAGGCTCACGCTGTGTTTGAATCTCAGCGTTAACGAGAAAACAAAAATAAAAACATGTTTTCATTTAATATGAATAGAAACGAGTCTCATTTTCTCTTGATGAGCAACAATAAGGAATGAAATATTAGCAGAAAATCCTGAATATTCTGAAGCACTGACGACTCAAGGATGAGGCCACATTTGATGAAATACTGTAATCACTTGATTCTCAGCTCTATTTAAATGAATGAACCTGTTCCCAAACTGTTCATGTGTCAAGTCAAAAGATGAAACGAGGGAAAAACAGCAGTATTTTCATTATTCTGTGTCGTGGGGGTTGAAAAAGTAAAGAGGAAGGAAGCTAACCCAAAACCTTGAGCTGAATGAAAACAGCAAGAAAAGATTAGACAAAACCACAATAAACAGAACTAGACGAAGATGTGTTTGGAGAAGAAGGCTGAGTTTTACGGAGGACAGTGAAGAGGATCAAAGTGAGGCCTGCATCATCCATCTTTAAACATAAACTCTCTTTGTCTGAGTCTGTTTGATGCGTTCAGGTGCGCACACACCTGTCGGCTCTCAGGACGTCTCACTCCGCTCTTCTTCAAGCGTTTGGACGTGAAACCACAGCCACTTCAGGTTCACTTTGATTTATTCTCTTTCAAACATCAGTCAGAACGAAGGGTAAACAGCTTCAGTCACAGCTGCAGGAAACTCAAGGAAATACGACGGGTTTGGACCGAGTCTGAGTCTGACCTAAACCTAAACAAACGAGGAGCAGGAAAAAGAACTCAACTGTTACTGCTGCAGCATCAAAGCTCCACTTGTTTCCTCCAAAATACTAATCCATTTAACCAAACTGAAGTTTAGAGTTTAGCGTTAGCTTAGCGTTAGCTTAGCTGTGACTTCAGCGTCAGGACGACAATTATCTCCTCCTCGTTAAACATTACGTGATTGAATTGACTGTATTTATCTGTGTTTTCTCTGTTGATGCTTTTCTTTTTTCAGCTGTTTCTCTGTTAAAAGACATATTCAGCTGAAAATACACTTTATCTGCAGCTATTAAACTTCCTGGAACGTCACGTGACAAGTGTCGACCAATGGGAGCGCTCCTTTTGAATAGAGGTTCTCATCTATTACAATAATAAACAGTAGACGGCTGTTTTTTCACAAATGATTGATTTTACAATAAACTATTTGGGTTTAAACCTTTTTCAAAACAAGAAGAACAGCAAAAGACTAAGAACACACAGATTCACCTTCAACATTTTACAGTAACGAGGCTGAAAGACGGGTTAATCCGCTCTGCTCTGAGTAATCTCTGTGTGAAATGAGCCCCTCTCAGACAGGACCCTCAGAACCTGTTCCCACTGAGTCTGAGGAGCTGAGTTTGATTATGATTTAGTGGATTACTGGACGGTCTTTTAGTCGTCTGCCTATAAACGCTCTGAAGTCACAAGACCCAGGCCTGGTCCAGATGGAAACACACTCCACTCACTCCTCATTTAAAACATGCAAAAACACACACAGATCATACTTTAGTCTCAGTCCACTCTCTTTGTTCTTCATTAAACTGGAGAAATGTAACATGTTGACTTCCACTAAACACTTCTGCTGCTCCTGGACACTTGAAGTTATTGGTTTTACTGGAATCAATCACAAACACAGCAGAAAAGGTGTTGTTTGTTGAAAACATAAATATAAACCCAGTTTGTGGAGATGGATGAATAAACTACACACTCTGAAAGATGGGCTCAAGAACGAGAGCACGGTCTTTGGAAAGTTAAAAACTCTTCACTCACTTTTACATTTAGGAACAGTATTGTTGGCAGTATTCTTTCTTCACTAGGCTCTAAAGTTAAGCCCAGTTTTTGCTCCAGTAGCTTTAATAAATCAGACCATGGCACTTTCTTTAGATTTTTTTGCACCTAAATAATATATTTTTAAGGCACTGGGTCTGCTCAGGTCCCGGGACAAGGACAAAGTTTGGTTTGTGTTGAGTTTGTCCGGGACTAGGACAGTACTTAAACGTCCCACTGGAGGACAGCCCGTCTTCAGAGACATAAACTCCTGCTGCCACTGTTTGTCTCCGTCGACAGCTCCATAAATATTCCTCTGATCAGCCCCGACACAGACGACAGGTGGTCCACACCGAACCCACTGACCCCTCTGCGGCGGGCCGGGGGTAAACTGTCCCCCTCTGACCCCTCTGCGGCGGGCCGGGGGTAAACTGTCCCCCGTCTGAGGCCAGATGTGTGGGACGTCCCAGCTGCTTCTGTTTGGTAAACACCAGGAGCTGAGTGGAGTCACGAGCCACTGGAGCGAGGCCCGGGACCACACCTGGACCCTCACCAGAGAGGACCCGGGACAAAGACACGCCATCGACCAGAGGGACAGGACGGAGAGTTTGGAAAAACATGGGACTTGAAGCTCCAGTCCCTGATGTTCTTTTCTTGTCCCTGTCTCAGACTAGAGACCTCTCCTGCTTCTTTTATTAAAAAAAAAGGTCAAACTAAACCAATTTTTCACCACAAAATACTAATACGTTCCATTAAATCTAAGTTTAGCTAAAACTTTCATCTCTGTCGTTTACTGTTGTAGACTGTAGTGATCCTACAGAAGCATCGCCAACATTTATCCATGTTTCATTTGTTGCTGTTTCT
>JAWCTZ010001301.1:0-20893 GCA_036850595.1 Rhyacichthys aspro | reverse complement strand
TCACCATTCATTTAGTGGTGAATTTGACACTATAGTGGCTATGTGGGATCAGACTTAATAGACTTTAATGGGGAATTGGACAAATAGTGGTTTTTGGACACTTGTATTTTTCGCTTTTAAAGTCACCATTCATTTAGTGGTGAACTGGACACTATAGTAGCTATGTGGGATCAGACTTAATAGACTTTAATGGGGAATTGGACAAATAGTGGTTTTTGGACACTTGTATGCTGGCCACTTTACCTTTATTTAGTGGTGAATTGCAATTACTTGTGTCCAGTCACCATTCATTTAGTAGGTGAATTTGAACTATAGTGGCTTTGTGGGAATCAGACTTAATAGACTTTAATAGGGATGGACAAATAGTGGGTTTTAGGACAATTGTATTTTTCGTTGGCAAAGTCACCATTCATTTAGTGGTGAACTGGACACTATAGTGGCTATGTGGGATCAGACTTAATAGACTTTAATGGGGAATTGGACAAATAGTGGGTTTTTGAGACTTGTATTTTCCGCTTGGCAAAGTCACCATTCATTTAGTGGTGAATTGGACACTATAGTGGCTATGTGGGATCAGACTTAATAGACTTTAATGGGGGAATTGGACAAATAGTGGGTTTTTGGACACTTGTATTTTTCGTTTAAAAGTCACCATTCATTTAGTGGTGAACTGGACACTATAGTAGCTATGTGGGATCAGACTTAATAGACTTTAATGGGGAATTTGACAAATAGTGGGTTTTTGGACACTTGTATTTTTCTGTGGCAAAGTCACCATTCATTTAGTGGTGAATTGGACACTATAGTGGCTATGTGTGATCAGACTTAATAGACTTTAATGGGGAATTGGACAAATAGTGGGTTTTTGGACACTTGTATTTTTCGTTGGCAAAGTCACCATTCATTTAGTGGTGAATTGGACACTATAGTGGCTATGTGGATCAGACTTAATAGACTTTAATGGGGAATTGGACAAATAGTGGGTTTTTGGACACTTGTATTTTCTGTTGGCAAAGTCACCATTCATTTAGTGGTGAACTGGACACTATAGTGGCTATGTGGGATCAGACTTAATAGACTTTAATGGGGAATTGGACAAATAGTGGTTTTTGGACACTTGTATTTTTCGCTTTGGACATAAAGTCACCATTCATTTAGTGGTGAACTGGACACTATAGTGGCTATGTGGGATCAGACTTAATAGACTTTAATGGGGAATTGGACAAATAGTGGGTTTTTGACACTTGTATTTTTCTGTTGGCAAAGTCACCATTCATTTAGTGGTGAATTGGACACTATAGTGGCTATGTGGGATCAGACTTAATAGACTTTAATGGGGAATTGGACAAATAGTGGGTTTTTGACACTTGTATTTTCGTTGGCAAAGTCACCATTCATTTAGTGGTGAATTGGACACTATAGTGGCTATGTGGGATCAGACTTAATAGACTTTAATGGGGAATTGGACAAATAGTGGGTTTTTGGACACTTGTATTTTTCGTTGGCAAAGTCACCATTCATTTAGTGGTGAATTGGACACTATTGTGTCCAATGGGGAATTGGACAAATAGTGGGTTTTTGGACACTTGTATTTTTCGTTGACAAAGTCACCATTCATTTAGTGGTGAATTGGACACTATAGTGGCTATGTGGGATCAGACTTAATAGACTTTAATGGGGAATTGGACAAATAGTGGGTTTTTGGACACTTGTATTTTTCTACAACCCACCATTATTTTGGGGGGGTTTGGGACACTTTAGTTGGCAAAGTCACCATTCATTTAGTGGTGAACTGGACACTATAGTGGCTATGTGGGATCAGACTTAATAGACTTTAATGGGGAATTGGACACATAGTGGGTTTTTGGACACTTGTATTTTTCGTTGGCCAATTCACCATTTATTTAGTGGTGAACTGGACACTATAGTGGCTATGTGGGATCAGACTTAATAGACTTTAATGGGGAATTGGACAAATAGTGGGTTTTTGGACACTTGTATTTTTCGTTGGAAAAGTCACCATTCATTTAGTGGTGAATTGGACACTATAGTGGCTATGTGGGATCAGACTTAATAGACTTTAATGGGGAATTGGACAAATAGTGGGTTTTTGGACACTTGTATTTTTCGTTGGCAAAGTCACCATTCATTTAGTGGTGAATTGGACACTATAGTGGCTATGTGGGATCAGACTTAATAGACTTTAATGGGGAATTGGACAAATAGTGGGTTTTTGGACACTTGTATTTTTCGTTGGCAAAGTCACCATTCATTTAGTGGTGAATTGGACACTATAGTGGCTATGTGGGATCAGACTTAATAGACTTTAATGGGGAATTGGACAAATAGTGGGTTTTTGGACACTTGTATTTTTCTTGGCAAAGTCACCATTCATTTAGTGGTGAATTGGACACTATAGTGGCTATGTTGGATCAGACTTAATAGACTTTAATGGGGAATTGGACAAATAGTGGGTTTTTGACACTTGTATTTTTCGTTGGCAAAGTCACCATTCATTTAGTGGTGAATTGGACACTATAGTGGCTGTGTGGGATCAGACTTAATAGACTTTAATGGGGAATTGGACAAATAGTGGGTTTTTGGACACTTGTATTTTCGTTGGCAAAGTCACCATTCATTTAGTGGTGAATTGGACACTATAGTGGCTATGTGGGATCAGACTTAATAGACTTTAATGGGGAATTGGACAAATAGTGGGTTTTTGGACACTTGTATTTTTCGTTGGCAAAGTCACCATTCATTTAGTGGTGAATTGGACACTATAGTGGCTATGTGGGATCAGACTTAATAGACTTTAATGGGGAATTGGACAAATAGTGGGTTTTTGACACTTGTATTTTTCTGTTGGCAAAGTCACCATTCATTTAGTGGTGAATTGGACACTATAGTAGCTTTGTGGGATCAGACTTAATAGACTTTAATGGGGAATTGGACAAATAGTGGGTTTTTGGACAATTGTATTTTTCGTTGGCAAAGTCACCATTCATTTAGTGGTGAATTGTACACTATATTGGCTATGTGGGATTAGACGTAATAGACTTTAATGGGGAATTGGACAAACAGTGGGTTATTGGACACTTGTATTTTTCGTTGGCAAAGTCACCATTCATTTAGTGGTGAATTGGACACTATAGTGGCTGTGTGGGATCAGACGTAATAGACTTTAATGGGGAATTGGACACATAGTGGGTTTTTGGACACTTGTATTTTTCGTTGGCAAAGTCACCATTCATTTAGTGGTGAATTGGACACTATAGTGGCTGTGTTGGATCATACATAATAGACTTTAATGGGGAATTGGACAAATAGTGGGTTTTTGGACACTTGTATTTTTCGTTGGCAAAGTCACCATTCATTTAGTGGTGAATTGGACACTATAGTGGCTTTGTGGAATCAGACGTAATAGACTTTAATGGGGAATTGGACACATAGTGGGTTTTTGGACGGTGGAATTTGTGCGCTTGTTGGCGCTGGATGTTCTCTGGAGGGCTGTTTTTCAGCCCTCCAGACACCCGTTCGGCGCCATGTGTGGATCCATCAGATCCTACAGAGGCGCACCCAGCTTAGTGAGTTTCACCGACTCCTTCAGGAGCTGCGTCTGGATGACGGCTGTTTTCAGCGGTACTTCAGGCTGAGCCGCTCCCAGTTCAATGACCTGTTGTCCCGCGTCGATGCGAGGATTTCCCTCCAGGACAACTTTTTTTTTGTTTTTCTTGCCACTGGAGACTCATTCCGGACCATCGCCAGCAGCTTCCAGGTTGGTGTCTCCACTGTCTGCAAGGTGGTCCCAGAGGTGGTTACTGCAATCTGGGACTGCTTAGTGGAAGAGTTTATGCCTGTGCCCTCCACAGAAGAATGGAGGTCCATAGCTGAGGGTTTCGAGGAGAGGTGAAACTTCCCGCTCTGCTGTGGAGCACTGGATGGCAAGCATGTCGTCCTGAAAGCACCCCCACACTCTGGATCCCAGTTCCACAACTACAAGGGAACTTTTACTTTAGTGCTCCATGCTGTTGTGGATGCAAAGTATTGCTTCAGGGTGATTGATGTGGGGGGGATATGGACGGACGAGTGACGGTGGCACTCTGGCCAACTCAGCCTTTGGTCAGGCCTCTTCCAAGGGCAGACCATAGACGACCCCAGCCCCATGTCTTCATGGCAGATGAGGCCTTTCCACTCAGGAAAAACCTCATGAAGCCATTTCCTGGTCGCATCCTTCCCAGAGAGAGGCGGGTATTCAACTACCACCTCTCCCGAGCCCGGCTGGTGGTGGAGAATGCTTTCGGGATCCTCTCCTCACAGTGGCGGATGTATCGTCGCCTGATTGAGGTCCATCCTGAAGTTGCGGAGAAGTGTGTGAAGGCGACGTGTGTTCTCCACAACTTTTTGAGAAGATCTGCGGAGGCACCTGCTGTGAGGGGAACGATGCAAGTGGCAGAGGACTCGCTGCTGAGTCTGGGTCGGGTTGCAGCCAATAACTCTGCCAAAGAGGCCATCTGGGTCAGGGAAACATTTATGGCCCACTTCTCAGCAGAAGGAGCAGTCCCGTGGCAACCTACAGAGTAGTTTTTTTTATTCCTTATGTTCATCTTTTTTAATAATTTTTTTTGTTCAACAACCTGTATATATTGTAAATAATCCCATCTTTTTCAACTTCTCTTGTAAATATTGTTTTTTTTTTCCAATCACAGCTCTTGTAAATATTGTAATTTCATTGTTTAAGTTTACAGTGTGTTGTTTAAATGTACAAGTGTTCATGTTTATTTCTTGTTGCCATATTTTATAAATGGAGCCAGCCTCCAAAGTATCACTGTCTCATTGCTCTATTCTCATTACACATAAATCACTATTCTACAATATAAATGTTTTAATGTACTCAGTATACATCATGATTTACTAAGTTGTGCACAAAGTACCACACCAAAACCTTTGTTTCTTTTATAAACATTTACTTATAAAAATAGACAAAAAAATTAGAAAATGCATATTTAAAACTATATACAAAAACATATTTACAACTATTTACATGCAGGAATAAAAAGGATCTTGCTTGGAAGATGGAAGAGTGAGGGCCAAAAGTAAAGGAGAGGAGAAAGGAGAGAGTGTGGTTTGTTCCCTGCAGAGATTGCTGCCTCATTTTTATAACTTCTCTGTTGGCTCCAATTGTTCCAAATTGAGCAGAATTCTGCTGCTTTCATAAATTAATTTATGAATTTGAAATTTGACAAACTCTTTCGTCTGAGGCGGCAACCTCTGTAGGGAAGGGACCAGACTCAAGAGGAAGAGCTCATCCTCAGATCGGGGAGGCGGCGCTGGAGCTTCAGGCTGGGACCGGAGGGATTCGAGGAGCTGCAGCTCTGATGGCTGCTCCCTCGGCCTCCTCTGAGCTCTTCTTCTTGGTGGCACTAAATTAATTGACACATGAGAAGGCAGAAAAAGATTATTAGGAGAAAACCAAAAACCATCAGGGTTGTGTGTTTATGTGAATGTAAGACGCTATGAGTGCTAACTGTCAATATGATTGTGCATATAGTGTTTAGACTATTGCCTGTACACACCTGTGGGTACAGCAGCAGGTGTGGATGGGCCAGCAGGGAAGCAGAAGCAGCAGCTGGTTCTGGCAGAAGGGACCCAGGCTCATTGCCATCAACAGGATCATTCGACTCTGTCATGACAATATTAAATAATAATACAACATATTTGCACCATACACTAGTCAGAAAGAAATTCATTTAATCGTTTCATCTGAGAAAAAACAACATATACTGTATGTCCTGTTGTGAGGCTTCACTTGTCAACACACCTCGTGTCTCTGAGTGACCTGTTGCTGCTTCTGTCTCAGCCTGGTCCTCAGGGTGGTCGTACCTTACAGTCCAATTCTCCACGACCCCCCTCTCCATATTCCCGCTTGTCTCTCGGGGGGAGACGAAGGGGTCGAGGAAAGACAGTACCGCAGAGTACTTCCACTTTTCCCCTGACCCTGCTGCTGACCCACTCCTCTTCTCCATCTCCTTTCTCCTCTCCTTTAGGTAAGTGTCTCTCAGGCTCTTCCATTTCTTTCTGCACACTTCCTCTGAATAAACACATCATCTCGTCAGCGGTAAACTAGTTGTAAAGTACCGCAAATTAGCATTAGCTTAGCTCAGTTTGACGACTTTAGCAGCTTGTAGGCTCAATATATATAGAGAGAGAGATATGTATATAGCTCGAATTAAGTAAATAGCAATTTTCAACTTACCAGATTGCCCGACTTCCTCACTCACTTTCCTCCAAGCAAGATCCTTTTTATTCCTGTCTCTATAAAAATACGACGATGTGTCGTACAGCTCCGGGTACCCACACACAGCCACGATCAGTTTGTCCTCCATGATTATGCTGGAATCTGGCGATCTGATCCGACTCCGCTCGTTACGTTGTAGTGCATCACTATGTGATAGATCCTGATTGGTTAACGCGGCGCGAATATTCGCCAAAGTTCAGATTTTTCAACTCGCGAATGAGGCATTGGACGCGATTCGCGCGTCAAACGCGTGATTCGCTCAATTCGCCGCGCGATTCGCGCCATTCGCGCCGCCTTATTCGCGTCATTCGTGCCGCAGGATTTCTACTCGCGTCTAATCGCGTCTTTGCATTGACTTAACATGTAAATCACTCGCGCTAGACGCTTCATTCGCGTTTGGTGTGAACACACCATTAGAGACGATACATTGACAGACAACCATTCACTCTCACATTCAGCCACTAGGGGCACTTTAGAGTCACCAATTGACCTATCCATGCATGTCTTTGGACGGTGGGAGGAAGCCGGAGTGCCCGGAGAGAACCCACAGTCACACGGGGAGGACATGCAGACTCCTCACAGAAAGACAGAAGAGTCTTTTTAAATTATTATGTATTTTATTTTATTTTTTTGCTTTATGTTTTATTTAACTTCTGTTACTCATATTTATATTTGTAAGAATATTAGTTATAAATATTCATTACATTACTCAGAAACCTTGACGGTAATGTTTATATTAATAAAGCAATCAAAATATAAATATATTAAAAGATGCGTAAAAGTGACAGTCTGGTCCTATGCTATGAGTGAGTGCTCAGTAATATATATTATTTTATCTAAGTCCCGTCCCCCTCCTATGGAGACCTCCATGTTTTTAACTGACCGCCGAACTTTCTTCGTCAATACCGTTGTAGTTTCCGGGAACCTAGGCTGACGCAAGTTGTCAGTCAACCTGTATGCGTCTGCCTGGAGTGGCCTCGCCTCGCGCACTACGCACAGTGATAAACCACTCCCTAACTGGTAAGATACTGCACATCATACAGGAAAAAACACAGCCGGAGCCAACACAGGGATTTAAGGAATAACCCATTCCACGACGGCCTTCGAGTAGGGAAGAAAATCTAAAGTAATGAAAAGCCCATCTACAAAACGTGCCGAAAAACGTCAATCTCGGACCTGCTTTTCAACGATGGAGAGATCTGCGAGTTCTACATGGATGCAAATTTGGCGACATTTCTCATGGATAGGTGAAGCATTACTGTTACCGTATGTATCTCTCTCTCTCTCTCTCTCTCTCTCTCTCTCTAGAAAGGACATTGTTTCTTTGTTTTTGTGATGTTTGCTTGGTGGCATCATGAGGCGCTCAGTGTCCGTAAAGCCTATTTTGTGCTGGAACTGGGTCTCTGGAACAGCACCGAGCCTCCACAAACCCTAAACCCTGTACTTCTTTAGTGTGCCTTTGTCATGTTCATGTGTGTGATGTGCATCTGATTTCATACCGGCAGCTCGTTGTGGCTATTGTACATCAGTTAGTGTTTTGTAGTGCACTACCGTGTATGTTGTTTTGTGCGCTCTAAAGTTTGTGACACAAAGAAACCGTGTGCTAAAACTGTGCGTTTTGGCCGCTGATGACATATAATTGCCTAACGGGCACAGTTTACTGCTGTTTGGTGCCAGTAGGCTACTGGCCCACATTTGTCTAAGTTGTGCAGAAACGAGTTCAAATCTGTAACAGTGTTCGTGCGCCAGATCGCGCGTGGGATTCATCAAACTCTGCGTCGCGCCATTTGAATGACGCGCTTAAGTATTCACGCTCAAAAAGGGACACGTCCTTGAGCAGGACATGACAAATAACTGTTTTCAAGTGACAACCGAACCACGTCTGAGGCTTAAATATTTCAATAAAGTAGCTACATATTTGATGTGCAACGTGTTATAACATCACAACCCTTTTAGGTAAAACATGGTCACACCAACGTTGGACCAGGACAGTCTGTGACTGGCAGACACACCAGAAACTCTGAGGCAGAACCAGCTCTCGGCCAATCTTCACCTTACGGCACCAGGAGGAAACGGTGTGTAGACCACGGCTCCTGGTAAATGGCCACTGCGCAACGTCAAATTTCAGTATGTTAAATGAAGGCAGTCTTACACTGAGTTATCCAGTGGCAGTACGTGTTTGTTTCTGCTTAAATCAACTACAACTGATCATTTATTTCCGTGGCATTACTTTGACACTGGAGCGTTGACTGATAGCCTGGTAAAAGCAGCCTCTGACGGAAGACAAAAAAGATTGCTGTGTTCTAGGCTATTTTGATCATATATCTAGACCATTGGGAGTCAGTATGTATGATTGAAGCATCTATAACCATTATATTGATGACTTAAAGAGCAAAGGTAGCAGGCACGCGCCATGTGAATGTGTTCAGCCCTGTTTGTGAGGGACTCAGCTCCTTGCCTTAATTACTAAATTGTTAAAATTGTAAAAAAAAATAAATAAAAATGAATCATCAAAGTTTAAGTAAATAGATAAAAACAACAATTAATCAAAAATAATTCACATTCATTCAAATGGTAAAGTGACCCAACATTCAATAAAATTCAAAATATGTATGTACAAATTATTTGATTATGGATTATATATATTTTCACACAAAAACTAATTACAGTATTATTAGTATTATTTATTATTACCACAATGTAATGTCTCTCACTCCTGTATTTCTCTAGTGTATGACAGGATTTTACTTCCCTGTATTTTCGCTTTAATTAATACAGGGAAGTTATGGGTTTCTCTCCATGCGTCTGCCGAAATCGAATACAAGGACTCGCCATCAGTCACTTCAATCAGGCCGTTCTCCACCACTGATGCTCCCTCCACGGAGAAGAACACCTCTCTCACTTCCTCAGTCTGCGTCTGTAAAATATAATGTCTTAACATTAGACAGTCCTGCGAGTAACCTTTTCAGTCGCGTTTCCTGCTCATCACAGACTTTGAGGGAGCAGTTACTTTGACAATGACAAAATATGAACACACCGTATTTTACTTAACAACACTATGTCCTTAGTCATGGTGTACACTACAGCATGGTACCTGCTTTGTTATAACATTAACTTCAAATAAACACATGGTACGATGAAATTACAACAGTGAATAATGGCAACTATATCACAGAAACTGCATTTAACACCGTTACAAGCAGAACACGTGACTTCCTCAACACGAGTGGACTGCATAAAACCAACAAAAAATGTTATTTATCTGATCACAGAGAAAAGGTTTAAACATCATCCAAGCAAAAATAGGGTATACATACACGCACTTATTTTGATTGTACGGACTGGGACACTGGTCCCTTTTGTGTTGACGGCGCGTGTTTTGAACATCTGGAAGAGAAGAAAAGAGAGAGAAAAAGAAAATGAGACAATCTGGCAGACAGACTAATAAACAGACTAAAATACAGACACTGACCTGCACAATTTTCCCAGTCATTGTGACTGGGCCATCAACCTCGCTACCAACAGGTACCGAGGTTGATTTCGGGGAAATCATGTCCTCCGCCTCTTGCAGCAGCTCCTCATTAACTAGTATATCACTAGTATTTAGGACCTTAGTGTCCTTTGTAAGGGTTAAATGTGGGGGACACCCAAAAGTCCCATAATTGGCGATAATATATGTCTTATTGATTTTTTTGCGTTCCCTTCATACAGGGTTAATTTGGCATTTGACTTGCCATCACATATAACAACAACTTTATTTTTTTTTTATTACTGTTGGCAAAAACTCTTCTTTTTCGAAAGCCCAACTGAGAACAATGCTTTTTTCTTTTTCCTTCACTACTTTTACTTTCAGCATTGGCAGTTGTTTAGAATGTGGTCTTTTCGACTGCAGCACTGTGGAAAGACTCATTCTGGAAAAGAAATGGACAAAGTACATTTATATTATATTATTATAAATGATAAAAGATCAAAAATTTTTACCACGTATAGCAACAGAGTAAGTCTATTAAATGTAAAATACGTATTAATATTGACTCAATAATAAGGCTATTATTGTCATTTGTTTCAATTCATCAAATAAATCACATTTACATACTCAGTGTATCTATGGAGAGGCAGAACATAGGCTATGAATCAGTGATATAGACCTATTGGTGACGTAGCTTACAGAGAAAACGTAACGGGCACGCGCCGTCTGAACGGACTCAGCCCAGTTTATAAGTCATCGTTGCTACTTTCTAGTTGGGTATTTGAGAAAAGAAATACATAAACAGAAAAAAGAGCCCTTTTGTACCTAGATTTATAACACAGCACAGCACCGTCTCCTCTCCCTGCCCTGCCGGCACGTACCCTCACTGTACTGCTTCTTAACGGTTAACGGTCGGTTAACGGCCGGCTAACAGAGGTTAGAAGTTATAGCTAGTTATTTCCAGATAGACTTAAATACCTAATTTACGCCGAAATTAAGACATTTAATAGCCTAAAAGTGACATAAAACTTTTTCTAACTTAATAACTAACTAATAATTTCTACATATGGTGGTACCCAGTCTCAAAGTAGTGAGGGATGCTTAGTGGAGTGTGAGCAGTTACATTGTAATAAACCTCCGTCTTCCCTTAAGCCTGATGGAGGTAGGCTCTAATATATCATTTTGAGTGCCGTAAACAATAAAGGCTATTTTAACATGTACACCATAACACTTTTAGGTCTGAATTTTACTTTGTAAGTCAAAAACAACTGTTTAAAAATCATACAGTACTCACTTGTCGCTTCTTGCTCGCCGATGCTGAAATGACCTGATGACCTGGCGAACTGACCTTTTATAGGTGTGAGCCTAACGGTCAGAACGTAGTGGACTATCGTTCGAAGCTAAATACATAGGCTACGTAAATTGATAAAAGGTGACAGACTCTGTTCAAGATCAAAAGGGCTGAATGTGCGGTTAAAATTAAAAACAGTGACCGTCAGCCAGAATGCAGCATCATATTATAATAATAGCCTACTTAGTGCAGGAGGGTTGGAGTTTGTAATAAACAGTAAAAAATAAATAAATAACAGGCTATAATAACGAACAAGAGTTTTTGAACTAATACAGTGTGTTCAGCGCTCAGGTTTGTTTGTCATTGCACTGTTAAAACTGCACGGATCCAACGTTTTCTCAAATATAATAAAAAAAACAGAACAGTTACTCTGGTCTGGCTTATTATCTCCATTGCTGTATGTGTGTTTGTTTTTACATGCTTAATGTGTTATCCGTAAGTCTGGCCTTTATTATATAAATCATGCATCAGAACTGTAGTTTTTTTTCTAAAAAAGACTATAGATGCCTCGGATATGTTTGGATTTCATTTTAAAAAACGGATTTAAAGAAAAGACTTCACTGAATGAAGGACCTTTGTGTTTGTGGCCTGTCATTGTAATCTTTGGGGAACACCCACAAATTGCATAATTTGAAATGATATAAGACTTATTTAGTTCAAATTTTTTAGCATTCCCTTCATTGTCATTTTTTTGTGGATTGGCCATCACAAAGACAGCTATTTATTTATTTATTTATTTATTTTACAGCGGTTGGCAAAATTTCCTCTTTATTAAATGCCTAAGAACGATTTTTCAGTGCTTTTGTATCTGGTCTTTTGGAGTCCAACAACATAGAAAGACTCATTCTGGAAAAGAAACTGACAAGGATTAATACATGATGAGATCAAGATCAAACTTTTTTACCACTTATACCCAAGTCTACTAAATGTCAATACGTATTAATATTGACTTAATAATAAGCCTACTATTGTCAATTGTTTCTTATCTCCATTGCTGTGTGTGTGTGTGTGTGTGTGTGTGTGTGTGTGTGTGTGTGTGTGTGTGTGTGTGTGTGTGTTCGTGAGTCTAACAGCAACTTCACACAAAAACTACTTGGACTAGTTATGGATTTGGGTGAAATTTTCTGCATCTGCGTGATTAATTGTGTGGAGTTCTGATCCACGTCCCCAGTTCAGATTTGGAAAAGTAGATTGTAAAAGACCACTATTATTCAGTAAATTAAATTCAACATGATTTAATAACAGATCACATATAAAGTTACTTGGCTATGGGCTGTAATACAGATTTATGACTTCTTCGGCTAAATTGATAGAACTTTAGGCAGTTGGCCAAGTGTCTTGTAATTACTGTTTGACAGGATTAATTAATGGACTACAGCAATACAATAAAATATTCTATTTTGCACATATATATTATTTATTTACTGTTATTTCATTTTATTTACAGATCATTTACATTTCACTCATTTGGAAGGGTAAGTGTTGCTGTCACTTATAAAACTTGTAACAAAAATTAGAATAATATATGTAATTTTCTCTTTGCCTTATCAGTCAAGAAAAGTGATAAAGAGTGGCACTGAAATTATTTCATGTATCCAGAGGATTTAATATGAAGCAGATAAAACCCTTTCCAGTGAAAGTGCTTACTCTGAAAGCAGTCTTTGGGGAAAGGCCTACACTGTACTGGGAGTCCCAAATGTCCTAAACAACAGGAAAAGAATGTGAGTGTGTACAACAAACATCAGGTGATAATAGATATATAACTTTTTAATTTTTAATAGATCTTATCAAGTGCATTAACTTGTAATAAAAACCAAGCAGCACATCTTTTGAACATTAACCTGTTGTGCTTCTGGTTCCTCAAATGGCCACAATTTGAGCAGAAAGGAGAGGATCTTATTGAAAAAGCAGAGGAGACCAATGATGTCCAGATCATAGGCTCTGTGACACAGGAAATCCAAGGGGAATCCAAAGGAGAACCTGATGCCAGCTTTCATGAAGGAAAAGATCATGACAGTGAGAGCTGGGAGCCACTGGATGATGAGGTGTTATTAAAAGATTCAACTTAGAAGAGAAAATATTAAACAATTTTTCACTTATTTAGTACTGTGTAATTATTCTTTTGATCACTTATTTGATCACAGATCTACTTTTCATTGCAGAACAGCAGCACTTCTACTGAAGACAGTGAAGAAGCCTACTTTATCAAAAGCTTACCAAAGGAACCATGTTATTTTGTTATTCCACGATCCGAATGGAATAAAATGAGAAAATCTCAAAAGAAACAGCGTCTTACAAGTTTGCAATGGACAAACATTACAGCCAAAGGAATTAGAAGTCTCCACCCTTTTTGCAGTTTTGCCTTCAAAAGACACTCTGTAAGAAGTATTGGTTCCACTAGAAATGCACCATTGATCACATGTTCGGGCTGCTGTCGTTTTGTGAAGTGTCCAGCACAGGTTAATGTTGTAATTGAGACAGAGAACTCTCTAAGAGCCGATGTGACCTTCCACGGAAATGAAGCATGTCACAGTTCCACTGAACTCAAAAGGAGGCCTATCAGAGCAAAGAATAGACAGACTTTAGCTGAAACCCTTAGCTCACAACTGCCAAGGACTCTATATTTAAAAAATTTAAATAAACTCACTGATAGTTATTCAGTCTTGTTGTCGCGATGAAGCACCGACACCCTCGGTGCTAAAGACAATATCTTGGACTGAAAGGAAAAACAGAGGCTGCACGAGAATGACATGCTGAGTCTTCAGTTAATGTCTGATGCTGAAGAAGGCACAGATGATTGTGATTGAAGCCAAAGGGGGTCATGTTGTGGTCTAAGAAGACCATCCAGTTGTTTTACAACAAATCCAAAGAGGACATTGCGTATCTTGATGCAACAGGCAGTGAAGTAAAGAAGGCCAGAGGGAAGAGCAAGCCATATTATATATATATGAACTTGTGATAAGAAGTCCCATGAAGGGATGTTCTCCCGTTCCTGTTGCCACATTTGTCACCTGTGAACATACAACAGCATCAGTTTTATATTTTCTGGGATCATTCATGACAGACTGTGTAAAATGACATGGTCCAAAAATGAAAAGGAGGCCTGTCATGTACATCTGTGATGGCTCTGTTGTTTTACTACAATCCATTGCCCAAAACTTGTGTGGTCTCAGCTTAAATGAAGTTATCAACCAGTACTTCAATGTGGTCACTGGAAAAGCCAATGAAAGTAGTTTTGGTCTTCCAATCATGCATAGATGCCTGAGCCACTTAATGAAAAATGCTAAAGACCTGTGCTAAAAACAGTGAGTTATCTCTTCACATCAGTATAATCTGACTACTGTACATTTGTATACTTAAACATCCAACAATGACAACATTAACTGTAACTCTACCTTCACAGTGCAGCAACACATTACCAGCTAGCAATGCATTTGATCAGAATGATGACACAGGCCACCTCCCTCAGGCAGCTAGGTGACATCCTTCAGTATGACCTGAAGGGATATATACATTAATATGAAGGGACATATACATTAATATGAAGGGACATATACATTAATATGAAGGGACATATACATCAATACTATGTTTTATAACAGCTTATTTTAATACAAGTTTTACATTAATACATTGTGCTAAAAACTGTGTAGGCGTCCACTAGTAGTGGCGTGATATTGTACAACATGCTTTGTTCCTCTGTTCAGGGAGTGTATCAGACCACAATGCTCAAGGCCACACCAACGGCCTTCTGGAAAAATACTACTGGAAGAGAAATGACCACTGGAAAAGTACCACACTGGAAAAATACTGACCACTGGGCCAATCACGAAGAGACACGCTTGCTTAATGCTAAAATAATAACAGCCCATCTCTAAGGTGGAGCTTAGATAAGGTGTACCATAAAAATCTGTATTCCATGATTTTCTGTTGTTCTTCCTTGTGCCTTTTGTTTGTACTGGTTGAACCCTGCAGCTGTAGAAACATTGTAAAAGGGCAATACAATTTTTGGACGCAAATCTCTTGATTCCTGGTCTTCTTTTCCGATCTCAACTGAACACGCACAGCTGCTCTGGGCACTGAAAGCAGGTGCCTAACAAGTCCCATGTGACAACATTACATTCTAGAATCCCTCATGACAACATTACATTCTAGAATCTCATGTGACAACATTACATTCTAGAATCCCTCATGACAACATTACATTCTAGAATCTCATGTGACAACATTACATTCTAGAATCCCTCATGACAACATTACATTCTAGAATCCCTTATGACAACATTACATTCTAGAGTCCCTTATGACATCATTACATTCTAGAATCCCTCATGACAACATTACATTCTAGAATCCCTCATGACAACATTACATTCTAGAATCCCTTATGACAACATTACATTCTAGTATCCCTCATGACAACATTACATTCTAGACTCCCATATGACAACATTACATTCTAGAATCCCATATGACAGCATTACATTCTAGAGTCCCATATGACAACATTACATTCTAGAGTCCCATATGACAGCATTACATTCTAGAATCCCATATGGCAGCATTACATTCTAGAGTCCCTTATGACAACATTACATTCTAGAATCTCTTATGACAACATTACATTCTTGATCCCCATATGACAGCATTACATTCTAGAATCCCCCATGACAACATTACATTCTAGAATCCCTCGTGACAACATTACATTCTAGAATCCCTTATGACAACAGTACATTCTAGAGTCCCTTATGATATAATTACATTCTAGAGTCCCTCATAACATTATATTCTACAGTCCCTCATAACATTACATTCCAGAGTCCTTTATGACAACATTATATTCTACAACATTTTTAATTTCATGTATATGTAAATAACTAATTATTTTGACAATTACCCTGGATAAATTAGATGTATGAGGCTCAATGTGGACACGAGCGGCCATTGAATTGAAACAGTAATTGCTTTGTAGATGTGTCTTTAGTGGGAAGATGTGTTTTTGCAGCAAAGAAAACGGTGTTTGTGGTTTGTGAAAGAGTTGTTTTGCTTTAAAATATCTAAGTCAATCGCTATCAGTACAAAAAGTGTTCTACTTCTACTTCCCAGCATTTCGATCACAGCAGATTAGCGAGCGCTTACCACTTTTTACCTTAACTTCATAACAAGATCCGACTTTATGTTCAACATTAAGTCTATAATAATTTACTAGTCAACATTTGCCAAATCAGTAAAGTTTGTGCAGTTAAAACTTACAACAGTGACAAAAGTCTGTTTTAACGGCTTGCTAATCATGTTTAAATGACCTTTTTAAAGCATCCCTAATCAGTGTGGTCTAATTATATCTTTATAGACTTTTAGCTAACCTCAGAAGTTGCTGATTTAAGATTATTTTCCTTGCAGCACACAATTAGCCTTTGTTAGTGACAGACTGATTGTGTATTTAAAGATGTACTTTGGTAGCCTGGCCAGCCAGACAGCTTTCTTTTGTATTACATACGAAGAAAGTTAGTCTGGGATCGATCGATTTAAACAGGATTTCAAGGCAGGACCATGGGCAGAACTAACGCACGCTGAGTGAACCAATCAGAGAAGCCACGGATGTGACGTAAGGAAAGCGAAAATTATTCTAGTTGTCAACAAACCACAGCGTACACCAGTGTGGCTAGAGAGAGAAAATGCTTCGGAGACGGTGAATGACTTCTGTTGTTTTTGTCAGAAAAATCTGAGGACACGGGGTGTAATATCGAGTTTAGTGCTTATTTCGATCGTAGTAAGCTACCTAAACCTGCTACTGTTTTCTCGAGCTCAATATGACGCGAAACAAAATCCCGCCTCCCTCGCTATGATTGGTCGGAAAGAAAGCGCCGGAGCAGAAATCGGGGGCAGATTGGGCGATCCCAGACTAACTTTCTCTGTATGTAATACAAAGAGAAAGCTGTCTGGCTGGCCAGGCTAGTACTTTGGTTCCTGTCAAGTTGTTTTTTAAAAAGCCCCTGTGCAGTTTCCCAACTTGAAAAGGGTAAGACCTCAGCGCAGAGTAAACTGGGATTCACTCAAATGAAGAAACAGTTTTCCATTTTTTTCCTTCTTTTATTTTGATGAAGATTTCGTTTCGATTTAGTTCTTCAGTTCTTTAGCCATTTAGTTCTTTAGTTCTTTAGCCGTTTAGGTCTTTAGTTCTTTGGCCATTTAATTCTTTAGCTCTCTGGCCATTTAGGTGAAAACCTTTAACAAACAAAACGACACAGAAGAAAATGTTAAATATTGCACATGACAAATTACTGCAAATAAACACTAACAATAACCAAATGCAAGTGTAACCAATAACCAAACACACAAAAGTGCCTTCAACAGTTAATGCATTTTAACACTTGTAAATATTTAAACATTTTAGAACAGCCTTATTTATAATATTTATTTAAACTTTTGAATTTATCAATTGATAATCAAAGAGTGAAGCACCTTAACCCCATTTTCCAACCAGAGTGGAAGAAAACCCGCTTGGCAAATGCCCCTCCCATGACGCGAATTCCCGTCTAGAACAGATGCGAATGAAGCAAAATTCACGCGCGAATTAAAGTGAGTAAACTCAAAATGTTCAAGCGTCCAACTACGCACGAATAGCGTGATTTATTTGCGCAATTTGTGTTTGGTGTGAACACAGCATTAGGGGCTGTTAGCATCGCTGCTAAGATAAGTTGCTAATAAAGACTTAAGTATAGTCTTAAAATTAAGTAATTGTACTCACCAAAAGACTGGACCAAAGCTGAGCAAATTTTTATCTTTGATAAACCATTGTAGCTCTGTTAAAAATTAAACCTTGTTTTCCAATCATATTTCATTATATCCTTCATATTTGTTGAAATATCTGTCCCTAATTTGCAACTTTTGTACATTAAAGGTCCCATATTATGCTAAATCGACTTTTCTGAGCTTTTAACCATGTTCTAACGTTGTTTCTACCTCAAACACATACCCAAAGTTGTGTTTTGTTTCATTCGCGCATGTTTAAGTAATTTATTTAGTTTGAGCTACAGTCCTTTAAACGAGCTGTTTCACGCAATGACGTCAATATGTGAAATAAACCACTCCTCTCCAGGAAGTGCTCCTCCACACTCCTCCTGCCCCTCTCTCCTGAACTGTCAACAAGTGCCGTGCTCTGCAGCTCAGACACAGAGAAGCATTGCTGCTAATGTGTTAGCTTACTTACCGTCAGCAACATTCGGCTGTGTGAGTTTTACTGCGTTGTTTTCTCTCCCAATAAAGAATTAACATGTAAGAAGTGGTTGGAGTTTATTATTCGAAACTCCCAGGGTAAAGTAGCCAAACAGGTTTTTGTCTGTAACCAACACTTCACTGAAGACTGCTTCAAAATCTCAACATCGTCCAAACAGGACATGGCAAAAAGTTAATTTTAAAAAGGGTGCTAATCCCACTATAAAAGACACCGAAGAGGAGCCCAGAGCAGTAAGTACTACTATATTGCTAATGATAATTTCGAGTAGAGTTTTGTATAGTTTCGAGTTTTGTATAGCTTATATTTAAAGATAATATCTTTGTTTTCATTCTTTATAAAACGCAAAACTGCTGCTCATGTTGCTAAAGCACATTTTGATAATTAGCGGCTGTTACCTTTTCACGGCAAAAACAAAGAGGTGTGAAAAGTGTCTGTAGGTTGTAGTCACATTGTCTAGTTGATTAGACCGTCGTCTTACTGTTGTTATGCTAACAGTGTGTGTGAATAGGGTTAGATGTGTTTGACCCTCGTTTCTTATCACGCTCTTAGGTTAGACAATGACAACTGAGTATCTATTGTATTTTCCAGAGCACTTCTCAAGAATCATCCAGCTTCACAGAACATACATTTCACCAACCAGAAGCAGCAGTAAATGTACAGACATCCCCTGCATTGGTGCTAACTTGATCTGTGGCTACACAGTTATCTGCAAGCAGTCTGAGGTTACACCACTTCAGAAGTAAAGGTAAACAATGCAACAAAAACCCAGATCATATGAATTATACAAAAATGAACAACAACATAAGAGTACACACAAAAATGTAGGTCTTTGGTGTGTTTTTAGTCATGCATTTCATCAGGCATCCATAGAGCATTAGAGCTACAAGTACTCAATACTTTATCAGATTAGAAGTATGTTATTTTACAACAATTCAATGAAGAAAGAAATAGCACTGTGTGTTAGATCAGAACAGCTTGTACACAAGATGAATACATGTCCCCAGTACGAAGCCAGTTTCCCAGTACCTTTTTTAATTCATTTTGCATATAGTGTATGTACATTCTTTACAAATTACAACAAACATTCACTTCAGGAAATTACGGAGCCTGATATAACCTGATGTGCCTCTTCCAGACTTGGTGAAGAGCAGGAGACAGAAATGTTCAATGTTACATACTAATGTATGTTTTTCATGTTGATTTAGCTCACTTAATCATCTTTAAATGTGACACACTGCTGTTGTTCTATCACAGGTGTCCAAGCAGCTGTTGCCACTACAAATAGGAGCACACAGGAGGGAATGACCACTCTGATGCTTGCTCCGAGAAATCCCCAGCACCAGCTCACAAAACTCCTGCATGCAACAAACCTGAGTCGCCTGGAAGAAGAGACAAAGATGTTTGGCGATATGCTCCTTAGCAAAACCTAAATAATTTGTATTTATGTGGATTTTATAATAAAAAATGTATGATTGGAATTACACCAGTCTTTTAAATTAGCACTTACTCTTCTTCTGTTCTTCTTCTAACTGGTCCATAGTCTGTACGATAAATGTTATTTATATTTTGAAGAGTATATATGTTTAAGCAGTTGGCCTCCAGGCCAGGATGTGCTGTAATACACGGAGGAGGAGCAAGAAGCTGATTTATTTGCCTTAAAACCTAAAAATGAAAAATGATGATCAGTATTTACAGTAATGTAAAGCTGCATTTACATTTACAAAACTAATTACATGTAGTTTTCATTTTACTACAAGGTTGCAGGAATGCTATCATTCATAGCATTTTATTATAACATCAGCAGTCTTGTGCTGTAAGCCTGTAAGTATGGGTGTGCACCATAGTCTATTTGAAAACAACATAACGTGGTAAGACAGGCATAATAGTTGAAACTTTATTACACAAATATTACTGCATAGCTCTACATATTGCTAGGCTACTTTATTATAGTTCTTTCAATACACTGCACAACAGCTCCTTAGGAGTCTCCAGGCAGCATACATTCTCAACTTCAGTAGGCATTGTACGGTCATTTCCACATGTGCACCGATAAACAGAAGCAGTTAACACGCGCTATGCTACGGGCTACACCATAGAAACATACACAATAAATAGTTTCTCATTTACCAAGCAGAAACGTCTTGTAGAAGCCTTCGAGGTCTTTGTGTTTGCTCATGTTCTTCGAACTCAGAGTCAGACTCTGGGTCGAAGATATACGGCTCAGTTACTCTCAAAGCCATTGCTGAAAAAGTTATTACTACGATGTACCGTGTTTACTTCAGTCTGTTTCCAGCGGCAGTTCGTAGAGGTACCGTGACGTCAGACAGGAAGTGGGCGGAGCCAACACGGAAGAGCTGAGCCTTAAAGTGACAGCCCCAAATCAGACCGTTCACTTTGGACTCATGATGAGAGCTCATTCAGACCGCTTGTATAAGATACTTATTGAGTGTTTCATGTTGCAGAACGTGATATGGTAACCTAAATGTATCCAAAATACACTGTATAAAGTTCAAAATAGTATAATATGGGACCTTT
>JAWCTZ010001300.1:0-20946 GCA_036850595.1 Rhyacichthys aspro | reverse complement strand
TAGTTATCACTTAGTGATTGGTAGCAATACAAAATATATTTGTGGGCATAATACAGCTTTAAACTGAGGTGTGTTACATTACACATCTAAATCATAAAATTGATTTATGTTTCAGTATGTCATTGACAAAAAGAGGAAAAGTATACTCAGTCCAGGATGTGCGGGAGGCCATTGCAAATGGAGATACCAGTGATTCTGAAATTGAATCAGACAGCAGTGACACAGATGAAGAAGGTGAATCACAGAATGGCCAGGATCAGAACCTTTTAGCTAATAATGAAAGTGAGAGTGAAAGCCCAGCTCAGACAAACAAAATGAGCAGTGTCAGCGAAGACAGAGCACAGGCAAAATGCAGAAGGCATTCGCTGGTTAAAAAATGACTTCATCAACCCTGAGGCAACTTTTACAGGTGCTGATTTTGAGGCTTGCCCCTATTTACACTGCAAACACCACTGCTGATATTCAAAGGTTTGTGTCATCAGAGATTCTTCAGGATGTGATGATTATGAGCAATGAGTAAAGCCTGCAGAAACATGGGACATTGGCAGACACATCTGTTAAAGAGCTGGAACAAATGATTGGCATGTACCTGCGAATGGGCATAGTGCAAATGCCTGGTGTCAGGGTTTACTGGGAAGCTGACACACGCTATGGGCCAGTAGCTGACATAAAGCCTCTCAACCGTTTTTTTGTACCTGCTTTCATCCATCCACTTTGTCAACAACCTTACTGCTTCAGATGAACAGAAAAGGGACAAACGCAGACAACTTTTTCACATCTGTTCCCCTAATGATCAAACTCTTAGAGCATGAGATCCACTATGTGGGAACACTACACTCTGCTCATGTGCCAAGCCTCAGATTAGCTGAAGAGAAGGAGCTGAAGAAACAAGGCAGAAGGAGTTATGACTTTCAGGTGGAACAAAATCATAACATCTGTGCTGTTAGGTGGTATGACAACCGGCCAGTCACTCTGCTCTCTACTTTCCATGGCCCTCACCCTGTTGACAAGGTTTCTCGGTGGGACAAATCCATTGTGAAGGCCTACAATCAGTTCATGGGTGGGATTGATTTGCTTGACTCATTAACAGCCCAGTACAAGTTCCACATTTGGTCCAAACGTTGGTATCTGTACATTTTCTGGCACACCATCATCCTTGCAGTCATCAATGCGTGGCTGCAATTCAAGCGAGACTGCAAAGCACTGAAGATCCCTGCAAAACAACTGATGAACAGGAGGCACTTCCAAGCTCAGCTGTCAACCTCTCTAATAGCAAGCAAATACCTTGAAGAGAAGAAGACCATCACTGGATGACACAAAGACCTGTTCAAGTTTCAAAAGGGTTGCCCAAAATGCCCCTTCACCTGATGTTTGCAAAGACAACGTGGGCCACCTGCCTCTTAGAGCTGAAAAAAGAGGCCGCTGCAGGCACTGCAAGGATGGATATATGTCAACTGCATTTTTGCACAGAGACAAAAAACTGCTTTCTTGAGTTTCACAAATAAGGAATTCGACAAAGATGGAATCAATAGATAACTCTCACATATGAATTTACTGTTACTGTAAAAACCCCTGCATTAAACTAGTTAAATTGCAAATTTTGTTAAAATTAATAGTGGACACATAGTTACAGGGCATTAGAATGTCAGAGGGAAGTTAAACTCTCAATATCAGTTAGCCATTTGTTAAAATATGGCATTTTGAGACATTAACCTTAAGGTTTAGTAATTAAATCAAATCAATTCATTTCATTTGGATAGAATTGCATCAACCCATAAAGTTCTATGAAATATTTTGTATTTTTCTTGCAGTTCTAACATTTTTCAAACTGTTATTAACTGTTGACTGTTACTGTTATTATTAAAGTTTATTTTAAGGCACTTGTAATGTTAATTAATCTTCATTAACAAGATTTTGTGGACCGGTGATTCTTGCACACACTAAGACCCAACGTTGCAATTTTGCAAAAATAATGTTATTTTCCTGATCAGATGCCTATTACAAAAGGGTTAAAAGGGAGAAAAAAAATGTATATCCATAAAATCAATGCTTGGGCTTCTGATGGTTAATGAATCCTGTTATAAAGCTCTTCGAATAGCCCAGAAACATAAGGAATAACAGTGCTAATTCCTCAAAGAAGTACCAGATCCTAGAAGAAGTAACACTTATATCCCTATTATATTATAAGTCTCCAGGCTGTCAGAAAAGCCTCAGAGGATTTTTTTTAACACAACATCTACATTTCAAACCAGGCAACACCCTCCGACAGTGACTGGTCCAGCCCAAGGACAAGACCCCTACCACAAACAGAGCAGTGTGGTCTGTGCTGTTCAATGCAGCAAGGAGTGCAGTGATCTGTGGCCGAGACCAAACAGGTCCTTCACAAGAGGAGGTATCAGCACAGAAGAGCCAATCCTGGACCTGAATCTGCTGAATTTACCTCAGAAAAGGTAAGTTCTGCTGATTTTCCTCAGGTGGAGACCACTCCCCCATTGACACCAACACAGGCCCTTCACCTGCTGAACCAGACTGATACTACTTCAGCCTCTCATTGGATAAAACTCTAGTTAAACCCCTCCCTCTCTGGGATATAAACTCCTCTCAGACCAGTTGACTGTAGAACTCACAGTCCCTTCAGTTTTCAACCCTTTAACATGAACATAACACATTCACACCTGGAGCAGACAGAGAGGCGAGCTGCCGCACACCAGGATTCATTTTCTACCGCTTAATCCCGTTTGGGGTTGTGGGTGGCTGGAGACTATCCCAGTAGTTTTGGGCCTTAGGCGGGGTACACCCTGGACAATGGCCAGTTCGACGCAGGGCTGAAACTTAGAGATGAACATTGACAGACAACCATTCACTCTCACATTCATTCACTAGGGATACTTTAGAGTTGCCAGTTGACCTATACATGCATGTCTTTGGGCGGTGGGAGGAAGCCAGAGTACTATGAGAGAACCCATTGTGACACTGGGAGGAAATGCATATTCCTGACAGAAAGACCATAGTTAGCTGACGATGTTTGAGTCGGCCACAAACAGCCAAGGACATAATATAATATAATATAATATAATGCCATCACCTGCTGCCGAAGGCACCCCCTACCAAGGCATATGTCCTCCGTTCGGCCAGAATACCAAGGATACATCTGTGGTTCCTCCGTTGCCTTGCCCCTCCAGCCTTTACCCACAATGCATTTTGTGTTTTTTAAAAATGGCGGGACACAAAGCCGGGCATTCAAAGATGTCCAATTTTCAGTTTAAATGTAAGTATGAATTTAATATTATGAATTGGAAATGCTTTGTTTAAGGTAGTGTTATTAGTATGATTTTCTAAAACGGAGTAATCACCTACTGCCCCCCTATGTACAGCACCGTTAACAGCTATTGAAAAGTTAAATTACCCACCTTTATTTTACCTCGCATAATACAGAATACATTACACCATACATTAAACCAGGGAGCAAACAGAGGCGTTCATCCACCTCCGTGCTCAACGCAAGGAGCGCTTCACTGGGGGCAGGGACTCGGCTGCACAAGGCTATAAGTGAGACATGTGTAATGCAATATTTGCTCTCTAATTTACCTTTGGTTCTTTAACTACACAGGTTCATTCTGAAATGAATTCAGAAATTGTGCTTGGGGTCTGTGACCCTATCCCATGCCCGAAAAAATGGGACAGTTTTAAAACGAAATACAAGGTGAGAAAAAAATAAAATAGTGTTCAATTCAGAAGTTAAGATTTAATTAAATAAGTTAAATACAAAATAATAGGCCATGTAAAAAAAAGTAAGCCTGGTATTCACTGTTCAGGAATGCAAGGATGGAGGGCCAACAGCAGCGACTTTGCCCTTCTTCACCCTCATGGACAAGGCTCTAGGGCAGTCGGCGGCGGTCTTGACCCCTTGCCTTATAGCCTCCATCTAGGAGAGTGAGGCAGGGCCAAGCGCTGATGTTGGGGCAGGCCAGATGGATAGAGAGGAAAGAAGTGAGGAAGAAGAGAGAGGAAGCAGGAGCAGAAAAAGAAAGGGACATAAGGCAGAGGAAAAGGAAGAGAGAGGAAGACCCGTTGCCCTTTTAAGAGAGGATATGGAATATCAGCGGGAGGCAGATGAGAGGAGGGAGAGAGAGGCGCGTGAACACAGCGACCGTTTTTCTCCCTCCTTGAGAGATTAACTAATAAATAGTTGTTTTTTTATTTATTTATTGTACAAATTTACTGATATTGTTTTTATTTTGTTTAAAAAATAAATGTTATATTTAAATTATTTGGATTTTGGTCTGTTTATATTTGACTGCAAACACTCCAAATATGTGTACAGAACAGCTGCAGACAACACTTAATTTCTTTCAAGAATTTAATAAAGTAATTCACTGATTCACAAAATATAAATGCAAAAATTAGAATACATAGAATATAAAACAATAAATTATTTACAATATGATTAAAAACTATTTACAGAGAAAGAATAACTATATACTTGTGTAGTATATTTTCGTGTGTATGTTTGTGTGAATTGTGGGTGATCATGTCTGCGGGAAGAACAAACATATTTTAGTAAGGATGATCATATACGTGTTACACAAAGGTAAATAACATTGCCCACAAAAGTCACCTGTGAAAAGTAGTCGTGGTCCAGAGGTAAGTATATAGGTATTGTTTTAAATATTTACATATTTGTCTGTAGGAAGAATTTTAATGACACATTACCTTAGGGATGAACTGCACATGTACTTCAAGTGCTTCTAAAAAGATGCACCTGAAGTGGGTTTTCATCATCCCAAAAGCACGCTCAACCACAGAATGTGCCCTGGAATGACACAGAGCACACAGAGTAGGCAGGTGATGGAATCCCGGGACAAGCGGAAGTCTGGCCTGGTGTCCTCCCCCGCAAAATATCGCTGCAGGACAGGAACTGTGGGATTTATACCACAGTAATGCTTGACCTATATATCAAAAAAGAGCATATAGGTTTTGTTGGTATTTATTTGATATATCTACTAAAATAATGATATAATTCCAAATAATAATAATAATACATTGTGTCTTACAATACTTTACAAGAATTTGTAAAAAAACCAAAACAAAAAAAACCTGTACTATCGATTATTATCACGCCAGCCCCAGAGTAAAAAATATCATAGACAGTTATTAAGTTATTAACAGACATAAAATGAATGGAGTAGTAAAGATTGATTAATGAACAGTAGCATACAAATGAATGGAAAGATACAATAATTATTAATTATCTGGGGTAGCCTAGTAATCATGTTCGGACTGATTAATCTTACAAATGTGCAATGGGCGCCTACTGTCAACTAGCTTATTAGGCCAGTCGCCGGTATGAATTGCTCATTCACGTACCTGCCCTGAGTGCTGGCACAAACGGAGACAATACAGCCTCCGACGGCAACGTGCCACCAGACACCGATGCTCCAAATCCCGCTCCGCTTCTAGCTCCATAAGAAAATTAAAAATAAACAGTAGAATTTCTACCTACATGTTTGTGTTCTTCGTTTGTTGGTGGGTGGGAATGTAAACAGAGCGCGTAGGCAAAAGGCGGAACTTCCCGATGACACAACTCATTCACTTGGAAGCCTGTTCTATTTGCCGTTAATTTGAACCAAGGAAGGACACTGGCCTTGGCTTCAGAGGAAGTGGCTTCGAAGGAAGTGGCTTTGAATGCAAGGCGCCTTGACATTGAGAAACACCCAATATCTCAGTCTTTGCTGTCAGCCATCTTGATCTTGTTGGTGGTGTACTCTGGTCTCAGTTTGGTGCTTCAGTCTGTTCTTGTTCTTGTTTAAATCAGCAGAACCACCAGTCCCAGGATCACGACGACAACAAAGGAACAATCAATTATTCCAGTGGGAGTTTTCAGAGTTTTCTTCAGCTGCTTCCTGGTGCTGCGCAACTTGTCTTTTGCCCAGTTTGAAGCACAGAAGTCTTCGTATTTGCTTGGTATTTCTCCTCTCTGCCTTTTTGGAATAGGTTCTTCCAGCTATATTAAGTGGGTTGTTATCCCGCCCTTTTCCAGTTTCCAAAAGTTAATTCATCTTGTTTTTCTCAGTTGTTTGAGTTTCGACTCAGTCTCTTCTCAGTGTCTGTGTCTTTGAAAAATGTCTCAAACAGAATGACCTTCAGTGGCTCACAATTTGTTAAACAAATGGAAGGAATCATGTGACACGTTGTGATGTTGGTCGCCGCTGTAATACTTTTAAACAGTAACACATTTACACATCAATATATTGCCATTTTATTTGACTTTTTGAAACAAATAATTGGAGTTGCTCTCCTGTGGCTAGCACTACAGGACTCCTGGTTGTAAAACTAAATCATTGCATATGTCCTTGGCTCCTTCTTTTATTTTTATTTCATGTAAATTTGATCACAGTGATGACAAAAGCAAGTTAGAACTGCATCAAGAATTATTGGCCAAGTTCTTCTGAGTACGACTGATATTTATGTCTCCGCCATTTTAAAGTTAGGGCAGAAAATTACCAGAAAAGTACCTTCACATCCAGAAAATGCACTTTTTGTTCCTCTTGCTTCAGGAAAAAGATTTAAAAGTAGAAGTAGTTGCTTCTGTAACAACACAGATCCTGAATCTGTGAGGCTTTAAACTCTTTAAACTCAGCTGTAGAATTCTCACAAAGCACCACACACTTTCTGGCAGTTTTTAAATATAGAAATGTTTTTAATCTGTTTTTTTATGCTTTCTTCCTATTCAATGACATTTACATTAACACATGACACAACATGTATTTATTCATTGATGCACAATGTCTATTTGTTTGTTGTTTTGGATCATCTTCCTTGTTCTTTATGTTTTTGTTTTTTGAGCAATCACCAAGACAAACTCTAATCAAGGCTCTCATTGAAATGCTAATAAACTATTGAATTTTGAATCTTGATTTGGATGGTGGCCTCACAGTTGAGATTTTAAGTGAACAGCTTGCCTTGGATTGTCTCTGTTTTTTGACTGTCTCCAGGTTATGACCTTAATTTTGTGATTTTCTTCTTATTCTGTTGCTGTTCAGACGTGTCGTCACTTTATTTAGTCAGTTTTTGCACCACAGCACACACATTATAGGTTTTTCTTCATTAATACTAGTATTTGTATAAGTTTTGTTTTTTTTTGTCAATAAAATAAGTGCAGCTCATATGTGAATAGACGCTGGGTGCTGTGCTCAAGCAAATCAAAACTATTCACGATCAGCTCGATGCCTCTCAACTCCCAGAACTGGAAACTCGCTCTAATTTTCAATTTATTATCAGTTAAAATAGCAAAATGACTCAGTTTAAGACAACAATGAACTATGATTGGACTATTTCTGCTGTTGTCACTGTCACTGACAATGTTAAGTGCTCAATATCCATTAAATGTACAGTAGCCTTAAAATAAACATACAACAATATTTCTCATCATGAAAATAAAAATAAAATATGCACAGTATATTGTATAAAACTATTTTTTTCCATTGATTTGTTACATGTATAATTGAATTAATAATAAAATACAGTGTGTTTTAGGTTCGACCAGAGCAAACCTGGCACGTCACACTGACAGAGACTAGAGTAATCATTCATACAGAACATATATACAGTACATACACAGTATTTAGTGCAGAGACTGGGAAACACAGAAGACTAGGTGTTTCAGTTCAAGGTAATAAAAAAAAAAAGGACATTTGTACAGATTTACAGAACAAACTTTTCCCTTTTCAACAAATACTCAAGGCTGAAATTAAAACAGCTCATCTGATGCTGATGAAGCTAACGGTGTCATCTCAAAGTCTAAAACCACAACTCAGGCCAATATCAAACAAAAAAGTGCGTCCTTGGGTCCTGGAGGCATGTGTTTGGTTTGGTTTGGTTTGACAGTTAAAAGGAGAGGACTTGTGTAGTGTGATGTCAGCTGTAGCAGAAAATATTACAAATTCATTATTATTTTGATGGTATTAAGAGTTTATGGAAGAAGAAGTCACTATATTTGGAATAAGATTGGAAATAAGGAAGAAGAAGCATGATGTTTACAGATTTAGCTGTTATTAGCTTTAAATGCTAAAAGATTTCCCATTCTTTTTGGTCTGATTCAACCTCAAATAATAGCCCTTTTAATGCTCCTTTATCTGATATTGTTGGGAATTTATCTCACAAATAATCTCCTTATTGTAAGCCTTGTGCCCCATTTATGCTGCATCCTTTTTTAAATAAAAACTGAACTGCTCCAAGTGTGATGTATTATGAACTCGTCACACAAGCTCCTTTCACTACATGGCAAAGAAATAAAAGCATTAGCCTAATCAAAATAAAAAAAAGGACTATTTCCACTTTGTCATTGAGAACAGCGTGTCCCTGCAGGGCTACCGTAGGGGATCACAGGATACAGAAAAAAATGTAAAATTTGAGTCTGTAGTGTCGCCTTTAACTTTATGTAGTGATCTAATGAGAAAATAGAAGTTAGTCTAGAACCTTGGAACATGTATTTATCGTTTTGGACTCCCTTCCCAGCAGCTTCTCACAGCGCTTCTTCAGAGCCCCGCAGCAGACGATGAACGTCAGCAGCAGATGATGAGTGTCAGCAGCAGACGATGAGCTTCAGCAGCAGACGATGAGCTTCAGCAGCAGACTAGGGTTCCATCATTGAACTCATCATTGACTTAGTTTTAATGCGCCTCACGCACTTAGATTAGTGCGCTTTGCTGAGGGGCTCAGGCCTAATAATGATACCTTTACTAAGTTACAAATATGTTTGGGGTTTTTTACAGGCAACAACATTATACAGAATTTTCTTGTTTACCTGCACAACATTCCTGTGCAGGAGAACACTACATTTTTAGGAGAGAACCTCAGAATGAGGATGTGGAAATGCCAGGGGTGTGGTATTCTGGACTTATTTTTTACATGTCTTTAACAAGACGTAGAGACAACACGATTGCTGTGAGTTTCTCAAATGCTGCTGTGCCTGAACAAAAAATGACAATTTGTTAATACATTTATAAACAGTAGATACTAGTGGGGCAAGAAAGAGTTAAATTCGAGTTAAAAAAAAACCTGACTAAACATGAAGTTACATTGGCATTAGAGCTAATCTGTACTTACTTGGTTTAAGCCAATGTCTTGCCTGGTCACCAACCAAAGGCTCATGGAGACAAGAAGGAAACGGGGCGTTTGGAAATTCCAGATTTAATTTAAAGACCTGAGAGGTGTTCACACATGACTGTGCCATATATTATTAGCTCTCACCTTTGATATCTGGCAGAATGATGAGCCAGTAAACAGAACAGCTGCATAGCGTTGTAGGCTTCCCGCTGGTATATTGTTTACCATTGGCTGGCTTGACCCATCATTACAGAACTCACAGTGAGTACAGTGCTGTTTGACACGGCTTTTTGCAGCTTATTTAATGTACTAAAGCTACTAAAATATATTTTTTATGTTTTTTTTAATAATATGACATATTTAATGCTCTATGTCTTAATGTATTACAAAAGTATACTTCAGATATGCTACCAAGTATATTTGCAAAAGTGCATTTGTATGAAAATTGAAATTGACTTAAAGCACAAATAAAGACACACTAAATGTATTTAAAGTTGTTCCAAAATAACATTTAGTATGCACTTAGTAATGTTCTATTATGTGTAATAAGTGTTGTTATAAAAAACACTACTTAAGTATACTTTTTTTAGACCTGGGATGCCATTGATGAAACCATCCTCAGAGGCCCTGGCAAACTACTTAAACCCCCACTTGTCTGGATTGCTGTTGATGTACTGCCTCAGGTTCACTGCTGTCTTTCCTTTGTAGGAAACCATTACCTCATTCCCGGTAGAGCTGCAACAACTAATCGATTAAATCGATTAATTAAAATAATCGACAACTAATTTAGTCATTAAATAATCGGTGCCAGTCGTACATTTATAATTCATGGTATTAACTATTAACATGCTGATCATGTGCTGTTACACCATCTCCCAAAAGGGAGCAGTAATGAGCCACCATATGTTTATGATCCACCAGCACAGCACAAGAAGCAACAGCCAGCAAATGATGCGCATCGTATCGGTCACGTGACACAAAATCTCCACAGGTTGTGGGAGAGCACATTTCAAAACACGACTGGGGCTAAAGCCAAACTGCAAAAACGGTGAAAGAAGAGATATATTTAAGTCACGCAAAGTGTGGAAGCACTTTAGGTAAAACCACAGGACACTGTAAATGTGTTTGACTCAGGACTAACTCGCTTCTTGAGCACTTCAAATATAAGCATGGTTAAACTGGAGCAGGAGATAGAACCACTTCACATTCCCAGCTGAAAACTGAGCAGAATAATCCCCTCAGATTTAAATCTTGTTTAAGTGCTTTTCAGTTTATTTCGCTTCTATTCATATCATAAAATTATAACATAATTAACCACCCGCTGAGAAAACTGACACAAACTGTCCTTTTGCTCTTCTAAATGTCTAATAAATGCAGCCCAGGAAAATGAATCCACAAACTCTGTATATCCCTGAAAACTGTGCACAGATGCACGAAGGAATAAATGTTTTATTGGGGGAAAAACTCATATACTGTAATTTAAGCTAGACGTATTATTTTTGATGGTATTTCTAAATTTATTAGAATGAAGCTTATATGTTGGAATTCATGAACACAATCAAATATAATTTAATACCACAATCAAATTTAGATTTAGAGAATTTAGCTGCTAAAATACACTCCCAAAATCATACGTAGTCCTTGTGTGGCACACTTCTAGGTACAGTTGTGTTTCTACTTATGGAAAAACCTGTAGAATCACAAATGTGCACCTAGAAGTGTGCACATTTGCCTAAGTCCACCACATCGTCATTCACTTTCACATCACTATCCAATTGTTAATCGATTAATCGAAAAAATAATTGACAGATGAATCGATTATCAAAATAATCGTTTGTTGCAGCCCTAATCCACAGACAGTTTGGAGGTTTGTGGCTAACGCCTAAAGGAAGCAGTGAGGAAACTGAACAGTGGCCGGACTTTGAAGAAGAGGTCACTGTGCCAGGGATGTCGGTGTTGTCAGTGAAGTGGATAACCCTTCAGCAGCCTGAACCTATTTGAGGACATCAGGTTGCCCCCATGAGGGACCCAGGTCTCCATGGCCCAGTAATCTTCAACAGATGGGAGCTCAACAACCCCCATATAGATTAGGATGGCCAGAAAGGTCATTATTTTATTGTCATTTGTGGTGAAAGTGGTGTTGATGTCCTTGTAAGCAGCATGAATGGTTTGGTGTGCAATGTGGCTGAAGACTTGGGCATCACAGTACCTTGTAAAGGGTACACCTGAAAGGGAGTTTTAATGTAGTCAGGGGTGGGGGGCAGGTATTCAGGTAGGGCTGTGTTATTCAGGTCAACTTTGTGCCAGGTGGTTGGCCTGGTTGCTGACTTGGGCTTCTTGGCTTGTGGTGCTAGCTGCTTATTATCCTAATTGTCACTGTCATTGTCCTGGAGCTCCTCCACTGCAGGCTGCATGCATTTCCTCTTGGCAGAGGGGCCCATGTTGTGTGGGCCTCGCTAGGTCCTGGTGGTAAATTGTAATGTAATTGTAAATGTAAAAAGTTGCTCAGAATCCTTTAAATGTATTTTGAATGTGTTCATAACCTAATATTTGAGATACACTCATTTTCATAAACCAGAAAACCATGTGATAGTTCATGTTCAAACGTAATGACATATTCTGCAACAAAGGAAGTGCTGTGACCGGCAAATGAGAGCCATAGAGTGTAACAGGGCTGGATTATCAAGTTTTTTTTATGTGTGTTTTTTACTGGATTTCTGCAAACCCTTTATTGGAAGGAAACAATGCTCTGGGACACCTTCAATACGTGATATGTAAATGTAACTCTTTGCTCTATCATATTTGGTTGCGATTTCACCGACATTTAAAAATAAATATGTGAATGGGAGAGTGGGTGCTTCCACCAGTTTTAAATGCTTGTATTGCCTTATTTCTAAAGTAAAGGCACTAAGTATAGCTTGTGAGATGAAATCGGGCATATGTACAAAAACAGACACACCAAATTATCTCTAGCTTTTAAGTTAAGTGAAGTTTGATCGGATATGGTCCCTGCATATTTCACTCATTTCACTAAGTCCTAAACAAACAACACATATGTCATGGATACATGCATGCTAATTAAGAAGTTGAAGAAGAGTTGTTTCAGACTTTCTGAGTTACCCAATGGCTTAAATTTGTCGGTAAACCAGCATTTTCAAGGGCACTATATGTGCTTCGATATTTTGAGTTTGAAAAGGGTAATTCACAGGCAAAAAGACATCGCCAGAATACAATACATTAAAAACAAATCAATCAATGTGCCATTGCCATTGACCTGGCCTCTTTTGTCTACTGATGCACATGCCTACAGTACACAAAATTGTACAGATAATTGTAGTGCAATTGACTCGCGTTTTTGAAAGGTCAACAAGGGCAACACAGTGTTGTTTTTTTCATTCAATAAAATCATTTACAAGTTTTAGTGCAGCAGATGTGGTACTAAAGTCCTTTAGTTGGTCCTTGACAAGAAATTCCAATATCTTAGCTAAGACAGATAATTTCGAAATAGGCCTATAGTTATTTAGGATAATAGGATCTCCCCCTTTATGTAATGGAAGAACAGATGCTGATTTACAGATGTTTGGTATTTTGTTTGCCAAACAGAGATTATAAATGTATGTTAATGGAGCAGAAATGATCTAAAAAAAAAAAAAAAAAAAAAAAGTTTGTCAGGACCATCTGATTTAACTGTGTCAACAAGCTGAAGTGCTCATTGTACCTGATAGACCATCACTGGATTAAAGCTAAAGGTAGGCAGCAGGTGATTTTGCCCCACTGGCACCTCTGAGGAAAATCCAGGGGCAGGGTTAAAAGATTCAAAAAGAAATCCAGAAGCTGTAAAATGTTTAAATTTAAAATTAAAACAATAAAGTATTTTTTCCTTGTCTGTAATTGCTCTAGAAATCTCTTATTCTCTGATAAAGAGATTAGTAATGATTTAATAGTATTCCAGAATTTTGTTGGATTGTTCAAATTCTTTGTGGTTTGAGAAAGGTAATAATCAGCTTTAGCTTTTCTGATTCTAACCGTACAAGAATTTTGCTGTTGTCCAACATCCTGCCAGTCCAGAGTCAGTTTACTTTTTCTAGCTTTTGCCCATGCAAGATCATATTTACAAGATCTGATAAATCGGTAGTAAATCAAGCATTTCTGTGACCTTTTACTCTGTATTTCTTATAAGAAGCATGCTTATTGACCGTATTATACATACTGTATATCTATATATTAAATAATTATTGAATATAAAGTTAAATAAAATCCATTAAATATACAAGATGGTTGTAGTAGTTGAATGCTTGGATAGACTTGAAAAATTTTTATTATAAATAACATATACAATAAAATAGCTAAATTAAATAATTTAAGTAACCAATACAATGAACTACTGTTGAACTGTTTTAAACTGTAGAAATAAAAGTTGGAAAGTGGAAGAGTGGAATCCTGTCTTGCAGTTGCCTTGAAGTGTGGCAGAATGCACCAACAAATCAAACACTTGACCCTTGTCTTTTCAAAGTTTTGTCTCATTTTTTCCACATTACACAATCTAATTAAGTAAGGTGGGAATACCTTATTGTAGCCAAACAGCTATAAATTATGTAGGTTTAAATTTCTTAAGTCACAAAGTGTTAAGTCACATATCAACCAACATGTTAAAAAATGTGCCTCACAACATAAGAGGAATAAAAGTCATTTATTCCTCTTATGGTACATAATTGACAGACATGTTTAGTATGTCAATAGTCATCTGTTATCATAACCTTTTTGAGTGAAATTATTAACACATATTATATATTCAATATTTGGTTCAGTTTTTTATGTTTTCTGAAAAAAAATGAAAAAAATGGCTTAGGCCATTATTTCGACAGGGTGTTGTTATTGCAGCTCTCTGCTGGCTGCATGTCCACACAGCTCTTTGAAATTGAATTCAGTTCAAAATCCTTCTCCTTATAAGGCCTCAGTGGTAAGGCCATGTCCTGTTTCTGAGACCTGATTATGCTATATTGGTGTAGAGTACCTCATTCTTAAAGTGCAAGTTTACTAGTCATTCCTAGGGTTTCCAAAAGTACAATGGGAGGAATAACCTTCAGATACCAAGCTCCTGTTTTATGGAATCAGCTCCCAGCTCAAGAGGCAGACACAGTCTCTACATATAAGGTTAGTAAGACTTTCCTTTTTGATTGGGCTTATGGTCAGGAAATATAGGAATGAAGATGACATCTCAATTCATCATTAGGCACAGACTAATATTGCTGTTTACAAGTTGTCCCTCTGTCTGACTCTCCATGGGTCTGATGATTGGACCTTAGCTGGCCCCATCTGTGCTCCTGTCTCAACCCAGAGTTTTCACTTTTGAATTTAAATCATTTCCTAGATCAGGGGTCCCCAATTAGTTTTCTCCCAAGGGCCGAAAAATGCCAAGCATACAACACCAAGGGCCATAGAAAATGTGCATCTAATTGTGCCAGTATGAGGTTTTATTTGCCGATTACTAAAATCAAAATGACATAACCAGTGTTACCGACAACAAAAGCACAACCTTATATAGAATAGGTCTTGCAAGAACAGTGTAGCTTTACATTTTTTCAACAAAATCAATGTAGGCCTACATTTTTCCCCACAAAGTCAATGTTAAAATGTCAAAACTATTTTACAGAGAATTTCTTTGTCTGCATTCAGCCTAGAAAGTTCAGTTTATCACATTTAAAAGCACTTTAATAGGAATTAAAAGTATGCACTCAAAATCTAGCCAGAAAGAAAAACATTTTTTGTTGTTTTTGTACATTTTTTGTTTCTTAATGTATCGTGCCATTACTTACATTCCCTTTTAAGCTGAACCTACTCTGCTCATGAACGTGCATCTCTGTTTGTGAGTGAGGGCAGTCACAAAGCGACAGCGGCTGCTCCAGGTGCGATGTATTGTACTCTATAACAATTATGTAGTTTATAATTAGCAGTAGTAAATCCCCACAATGCTGATTTGATCACACACATAGAGTCCACATAGTAGATCAGACCTATGTTTTTACTCTAATGACTGGTATCTAATCCAGCTTTTTGTCTTTAATGGGACCAGTTTCCAGTCCTCTTATTGGATCAGTTCATCCCTAAGGTCAACTTTTCCGTGTTTTTTTGAGCAAGCCATGCTTCTCGAGGTGGCTGATGCTATCTCTGTTTTCAATATTTGTTTTGCTGATGAATGAAAGAGCATCAGACCATCAGGTTAAGCCAGGGGTGGGCAAACTTTTTGGCTCAAGGGCCACACTGTGTTTTAAACTCTGACAGACGGGCCGGACCAGTAAACTGTAAACTAATATAAATGACATGAGAAAACCTGTAAATTGACATTGCACAGACTGATTAGTATAATGTTTGATGGAAAAGTGGTGGCTGATATTATGTTCTTTGAAAACTGCAACAGTTTATTGGCAAGTAAGACATATGGCTACTGACTGATTATACCTTTGGCAAAAGTACAAGGCATTGAAGAAAAATGGCCAAATATACGCTGTCTTAAATTGTAAATAATTTGTAAATGCTTGGCGGGCCGCATTACACAGCTCAACGGGCCGCATGTGGCCCCCGGGCCTTAGTTTGCCTACCACTGGGTTAAACTGTCATAGATGCCGGATTATGTATGATCTGATTGAAAGATTCAATAAAAAAATCCAACATTTTCTGTTTGTATATTTCTTATTAATTATCTGTGTTCTGGTTAAGTTTAGAGGAATGAATGAAAAATTTTGAAAGATAAAGAAATAATCAGATACTGTAATATCCTTCAATGATGATAAGATAACATTGAGTCTCTTTTGCAAAGATTTTTAATTTTTTTTTAATCTTGAGTAGTGCTATACAGCATATCTGCATAACTGCACCTTGATATGCAATGTCAACGAAACGCTCTGCACTGACAAAAGCACCTGCGGTCGCACCCAAAACACAGAGGAAGATGCTAAGGTTTGAACTTTGAGAGTGTTTAAACAAGAGAGAAATGTGAGAAAATGTTAATGCCTGTCTGAGAAAAGTGTATAAAGTGTGTGGTGAGGGGTTTTACATTCTTAAAACATATATAATAATTGTAAAAAATAAAGCTGACTACTTCGTGGATTTCGCCTATTTTAGAATTTTAGGTTATTTTTAGAACATAACCCCCGCGATAAACGAGGGACCACTGTATTACTTAGTTTACAATGGTCCATATTCAATATCCTGGTTCTGTAAACAACAAACAAAACGCCATATTGTTTACAGTAAGTGGACATTCACAAGTGGACATAAAAAACATTTTTTTAAATAGAACCAACAGAAAGTGTTATTTAAACAAAAAAAGCAGCATAGCAGAGGACCTGTCATATAACAAATTTACTGATTACAGTAAACGTGTCTCACATATACTCAGCAAAGCAAATATGGTAGAAAACTATATTTTTAGCAGAATAATCATCTCAGCCTCTTTCTTGGCAGTGTTTTATCTTGAGTCAGCACTATTTCTCCACCTGTCAACCCACAGTACGTGACAGAATTAATCATGCTTATCTTTGTAATGCCAGCTTTAATCAGTGTAGTTGTCACGTTTATTGGCCTTTCAGATCATTTGTATGCTGCACTCATTGCTCTGCTCAAAGACTGTGCTGTGCATATGACACATCTCTGGACCATATTTTCACAATCTAAAGCGGGAGGTGATTAGTGTAAAGCTCATTCAATTGTAAGGCATCTACAAAGGTTGGACAAGAGCCTGGGCATGGTGCAAAGAGGACAAATCAGGAATGATTGACAGGCAAATATAGTCATTACAGATCATTTTATAATCTTTTTAATAATCTTTATAGGTTATCTTCGCCGGTTTGGCCAATCAGAAACTGGGGAGACAAAATAAAACTTTAATTAATACAAAGAGAGTCTGGGTTGGGGCCTACGCGAAGCCTACGTAACACAGATATCTCTGCAGACTCTGCTACCCCAGGCAGAGTGATGAGAACACCTCAGTTCTACATATTTTGTTCCTTAACGCTCTGGCCGATTACATTAAGGATGAACTAGCGACTAGAGACTTAGTGACCAATTAATGGTCTCTGCCCTAGTTCTCTTAGATCTCAATGTAGCGTTTTACATCACTGACCATAGCATTTTATTAGAGGATGGAGTTTGACATTGGCATTGGAGGATCCACTCTATGTAAATGAGCAATCTTTATCATGCACAATGACCAGCCAGAGCACAAGGACCCATACTATTTACATTATACATGCTCCCCTTAGGTAATATAATCAGGAATGATTTCAATTGCTACGCTGACAATGCCCAGTTTTACTTATGGATAAAATATGATAAAATAGGCAAATTAGACACCTGTCTGAAAAACCTAAGGACTGAAATGACAGTAAATTATCTTCTTCTAAACCCCCCGCAAAACTAAAGTGATTAAACTAGGCTAGGTGACACTGAAATGTGATAGTAGGAGTTCCTACTGAAGTCGTCCTGTTTTACCTTCTCTTCCCTTTCTGAATTAACAGAAAAAAAATAGAGAATATAGACTTTATACATCAGTAAAATAACCACTAAACCACTGTGTGCAACAGTCTGTAAATGTGTTACTGTATGTTACACTTTTATTCTCTATTTACACTTTCCAGACCCTTACTGTGATCATTTCTGTAAATGTCTCCACTGTTGGTCTAATTCTGTTAAAGCACTATCATGTTCACAAACCTGAGCACAGCACTGACAGAATCTAAAGTCAAATATTTTGGACAAAGCATTACCTGTTACAGCTCAGTTTATGTTCCTCTGATGGTTCACGTTCTGTCCAGTGCTTCATTGAGGGTAAAGGTCAGCATCAACCGCACCTGGACACAAAAACAAGCTGTACATGACTGTAAACCAAGCTAATACAGAAAAACACACTGATAGCTCACATAGCTAATGAACAACACGCAGCTTCTCAAATACATTTTTACAAAACATATAAGGCTCATTGAACTTATTTCATGGCAAAAAACCCTCAGAAATGACTTTAATAATTTGTTTATTTAGGTTAAAAGTTGCGTAGTGGGGGTTTAAGGCAAAACACATGTGACACTTAAATCCAGCCTCTTTAAATCTGTGCCACCTCTAGTTCTTCCTCTTTATTCCTAAGTCTCCACTGTCATAATAGCGTTAAGATCGGGATGGGCCCCTTGTGTCTTAAAATAATAGAGTCGTTGAGATTTATGCTGGAGTTGGGTCACGAAAATCTCTGCCCTTATCTGCATGTCAAGCAAAACTGTCAAATCTGTCCCAGCCACGTTAGAACTTGGGACTGTTGTAGAGGGCGGGCCAACACGATCAACTCATTAATGCTTAATAAAATACTCTCATTGTAACTAGCAATTAATTGAATAGTTTAAGGAGGCTTGGTGGATCAAACTTTAAAAAAATGAGAAGACAAAGAAGAAAAAACCCCCACTCAAAACACATTTTAAATGTGGATTGTTGTATTTCAAAGACCAGCTCAAACAAATAACTTGCACCATTTACTTAGCTGGACATCACTTAGTGCACTGCCCACACTGCAAATAAATGCGAGAAGGAACTCCCACAGACTTAGCACACAGCAGTACCTTAGTAGATAAATACTTTCCCTGCTTTGTCATAGCTCTGCATTCTGCATCAATCTTTCTCTTTTTAATCTAAGGTGACTTTGTTGTATGTTAATAGCATAGCCACACCTGTGTTCACCAACACTGTGTTTTCAAAACAAAAATATCATATATCATCTTGGATGAATTCCTCCTTGAAATGCCCAGGTCTGTGCATCTCTCACTTTATGTCAAAAAACAAGTGCTTGTGATCCCCTGGTGCCTCTATTGGATCATTGGTATAGCCGCTCAGAAAATATTTCCAGTGTCTTTCTGGTGTAAGGTTTGTCCCAATATTCACCTTGATTGAGTTTAGATTTCCTGCACGGAGCTCACCGTCCCTCCCTCTCTCCCTTCTCACCCACCACTGAAGACAGAGTGAGCTGCCCGCTGAGGGTATTTACATAAGACACTAAAGATGTAACTTTCTGCAACAGAAAAGTCCACAGGAGACGTGCCGCCATCATCAAGGGCCCCACCCACTCCAACACAGACTGTTCACACTTCTACCCTCAGGCTGGAGGTACAGGAGTGGGAAATGCAGGACTTCCAGACTAAAGACCTCTTTTTTTCCCTCTGCCATCAGACTCCTAATCAGCTGACAGGAGTCTAGAATCATGGACTACTTTATTTTTCAAATTGTATATTAGTATTTAGACCTATTTATCTATTTTATACTTTTTTATTTTATTTCTATTTTTTACATTACCTGGCATTCATTGTGGACAGCAAAGGAAGAATTTCATTGTACAGAGAAACCTGTTTCTATACTGTACACATGACAATAAACACTTTAAATCTTGCATCTTGAATGTAGTCATTCAATTGGTAAAGTTGGGCTTTAACATGAGAAAAAACAAAACAAAAAAACACAAAACAAGCAGTTTGGCAGGATGAATACAATGCATGTCACATGGTTCAATTGGATAATTAATAAATCACATCTAACAATCAGCTGATATGCCAGATGCCAATGAACACATCACCATTCATGCAGCTGAGATGCAAGTGCAGTGTTTGTTTTATGGCAGCTCATAATTTGATCAGGCTAACACAGCTAAGAAAAGTCATATATAATTATAGTTATTACTATATATACTATACTTTATATTTTAATTAATTCATGAAGTACACATAAGCAAATGTCAGAGGGAGCCACCAGAGGGAGCTGCAGAGCCGCAGGTGTACTGTTCTGATTTCTGGATGTAGTGACATGTTCTTCATCATCTTTTGGCAGCTCTTGTCTTTGATGGAATAGTATACATACACACGTATTCTTGAGTGGAACCATGCCATCCAAAGTGACTTTGCGGGCTTGCACTGGCAGATGACAATTAATCCTAGATTCTTCCAGTTAATTCACTGCCAGATCAGCAAAGCAATCATCAGAGCATCATCATATGGAACATCATTATGTCTCTATATGCATATATTTATGTAAGCGTGCTTATTTGTATTCCTCAATTTTCAAAATGTGACATACAGTACAGGCTCCACTGTAAACTGCTCTTGAGTGTACTAAATATGAATCAACGATGTGAGAATACATATTTGATACATGATATGTTTTAAATGTAAACCATGTATGCTATATTCAATGTATTTTTATAGCACCTTTTTGCAGACATATTCCATTCAGAATTACTTCCAAAAATTAAAAAATAGCAGTAGCTTGAAAACACTGAAGGTTTTCTGTTCTCAGTAAAACCATGTGTGAATGTGTGTGTAAGTACACTGGTGCCATCACTGTGAGAGGTATTTCTGACATATGTCTGGTTGGGGGAAAGGTTACTATAGAGACCCCTCCCCCTGGGATGGTCCCCTGTGCCTAAACCTGCACCTCCACCCCCCACCTCCACACACACATGAACAGTTGTACCTTCAGGCTGGAGGACACTATGATCACAGGAGTTGAGCAGAATCACAGCTGGAGCTCCTCTCTCTCCTCTCGACCTTTTGAATTGACCTTTCTCTGTGACCTGCCTTAAGCCCCAGCTGCTCCTGGGCCTCTCCCTCTGCTGCTCCCACAGCTCTGATGCCCCCTGCAGCTCCCCTCTGTCATTTTCCTCCTGCATGAGCCTGATCTACTCCTGTCACCCCAAGAACCGAAGCACCTCTCTGCCCTCTGCTTTTACTGCTGCAGCCCTCCAAACTGTTCTCAACACATCATTTTTTTTTTTTTGAACACCTGTCAAAGTCTACAATCTGGGAAAAACAC
>JAWCTZ010001299.1:0-20943 GCA_036850595.1 Rhyacichthys aspro | reverse complement strand
TTCCTCACAAAATACTAATACGTCACATTAAATTGAAGTTTAGAGCTGACCTGAAACTTTTATCTTGGTTAATTATGTTTACTTTGCTCCTGTTTCTCTATTTTTTATCTTTTTTGAGCTGTTTCTCTGTAAAATAAGAGTATTTCCAACAGAATAACCCATTTCCTTGGTTTATTTCCTTGTTCCTTCGTTGTTGACGTCAGTGTCGACCAATGGGAGCGCTCCTTACCTGAAGTGAGCTGTGATTGGACAAAATCCTGCTGTGGACTGATCATTCTCATCTATTAAAATCCTTCATTATAAAGACTAGATCACGTCTTAAGGTCTCATTTTTTCAGATGATTCCTGTTACAATAAACTTTAGGAGATTACACTGAAAAACTAAATGAAACAGTAACAAAAATCAGGTAATGGTAATTTTAACCTATCATCATCTCTATCTGTTTTATATTTGTGGAGTCCATTATATATTAAATAAACAGATGAAGAAACAACCAAAAATACTTCTGGAAATTGGTGACATTATGAGTTTGTTCAAGAGCAAAGGTTCTACAGAGAAATGTGGAAAAAGGGCAGTGATGAAGGATGGAAATGACAAGAACAGACTGAACTCAAATCAGCTGAAGGAAAATGATTTTTTAATGCAAAGGAACATTAAATTAAAATGGGACTAATATAGAAGGAGCAAAGAAAAATATAGCATGAAAGGAATGAAGCAGCTACTGAATGTTGGGGTTAAACAGGAGGAACTGGGGGTAGATTTATTGTCTTGGAAGCAGCTCCAACAACGACGCTCTACTGTTTTCTGTCTGGCCACAAAGAGAATTACCGACGTAATGAATCTGCCTTTTACTTTTTTTCTGCTGAAAGCATTAGTGAAATTGATGCAGGCGAGCGCTGTAGGAAAAAAATGGTGAAGGAGAAATGGAGGCAAAGAAGACAAAATACTACCAGGGAATAATTTATCCCCAGTCACAAATAGGTTTGACCTTTGCTGTGGTTGGTTTGAAACTGGATAAATGTGGCCTGTGTCGATGCAATAAAAGCAGGAATCAGAGAGTCAAATGTACAGGAGGAGTTTTAGTAAATGTAATCAAGAGGCAGGTTAACATTAAACAACTGTACAACAAATGTTACTGTTCTAACATCAGAGACTGCAGTTTAAAGAAGTGAGTAGTTAGCCATACTTTTGCGTAAGATTCTGCAACAAGCTTTTTATTTTTTATTTTTCCAAAGATTCTTTTAATGCTGATCATTAGAAATCATATGGTTTTGAACTCCCATTCCCATTACATCTACAGTTTTGCTCCTCTATTGTTTAATTACAGAATCTTTATGTAATTGTATTTACTTACTTTCAAAGGCTCAATCATGAAGAATATAAAGGTTTTTATTTCTAGGACATTTGAAGAAACCTAAGAATTTCCTCTTGGAGAATAATGAAGATAAAGTGAATTAAATGTGAATCAGTTTCTGTTACTGGAAACTATTTATTCTGAAACATCAACTCTGATTTTCAACAAAATGTTTCTGCAAATCCCAAGATCCAACAAAATGAGCTAAAAAATAACTTTGGTTATATTTTTGTGCCAGAAACCTCATTATTTCTTGTGATTTGCAGAAATGTCAGATTGGAACTCTGGTTGTTGCAGGTTCATGTGAGAGCAGTGTTTCAGCAGGTCTTTCAGGGGCTGATGGTGCAGACTGTCTGTCTTTTACACCTGGATCCATCCAGTCCTGTCAATGAATGGGAATGATTTGCTTAAATCCGGTTTTGTTTGTCAGGGCTCAGCAGTTTGACCTGGAGAGTCACAGCTGCCATCAGCCCATTTTTTCCTCATCGTACTTTGTAATTAAAAACTGTCTGTCCCATAATGGTCACAGGTTTAGTGAATGTAAATGATTAGAAGCTAGTGATAAAAGCAGGAGAAAGTGTCATGTAATGGTGTTCAAATGTCTTTGAAGCCTGGTTCTGATCATTTATTCAACACATTTACTTCAGAAATGTTGATGACAGCTTTGATTTGATCAGAAACCTTGGTTCATCTTCGATTAAGAACAATAAGGAGGTTTACCTTCACATTTTTGCAAAAAGCTACAAATTGTTAAGGCTTGTCCCTTCATTGTTGGGAGTCATTTTCTGAGGTACAAGTCATAAACTACTCTCAAAATCTGATGCTTTGTTTCTCTGATTGATTTTATTTCCATATAATTGAGTCCAGGCAGTTTATTCTATTCTAATTCTATGTACCATAAAGAATAGACTTTTAGCCTGGTTGAATATAACAAAGGGACAAACTACTAAACTAAACAAACCATTTCAAAATAATGGATCATTTTTTTCATATTTTTGTGCTTAGAGTAAGTAAAAGAAGAGTTGTAATGGGTGGACAAACAACACATCTATTATAAATTGGTACCATTTTTAAACTCTCAAGGCTTTGGAAAGCTGGTGTTTTGGGAAATATATGCTTACAACAGTTAAATATATTTAATTGAGCCAAAAAAAAAAAGAATATTTGCAACATTTGACTTTTCCTAGGAGCAGGAATCAATGATCCTCCTGCAGAGACTCAACAGAAACAGAAACCCTCCAGGTCAATAGTATTTAATCTGCTGGACCAAAAACATACAAACACGTCTGAGGACAGAAAACACTGTGTGCACAGTCCAATGTAAATCCATGCATTCCCTCAAACAGAGGCGGTTCTCACGAGAGGACGCTCAGATTGACTCTTGAAGGTGCAGCTCTCAGATTGTCTCAGATTGTCTCAGAGTGAAGCGCTCTTAAAACAGGGAGCTCCTCTCGCAGCAGAATCAATCCCAGCGGCTTCACAAGAGCTGCATCTGTTTCTCAGGTTCATCTTCAGCCACGAAAAGGAAATCCTCAAAAGCCTGGTCTCTCTCATAAATACTTAAAATAAATACTCATAAGTGACTGGAGATTGCCTTTGTTTTAAATTGTGTTCAAAGTGCTGTCTTGTCTTAATTCTCTTGTAATGAGAGAGACTTAACTCAACTGTAAAAACATAAAAGCTCTCTCTTGTGTAACTGTGAAAACCCATCACTTAAAAACTCAAATTTGCATCATGCCTTGAAAAAAAGCCACTTGTTTAAAGATAAAAGTCTTCTGTGAGTTCTCTATATTTAGTCCTTCGATATAGTTATGTTGTGTAGGTTTGTGTATTTTGTTCTGGAAACATCACCTTTCTCTTTAATCTTGTTCTGGAAATATGAAACTGTGATAACATTTCTCAGAAACGGACTTTCATTTGCTGGAAACACAGCGGGATTCTGCTCCAATGAGTTATTTGAGAGAGAGATCTATTTCCTCTCGCGATTTGATCTAGTTTCCTGATTTGACAGAGAGGCACTTCTCTGATTGGCTTTTTCGACTGATGATACAGACATATTTAAGAAGCACCTCTCGAGTTAAACATCTTCAGGCTGCACTGCTTCCTTGTTTTTAAAAGCGGCTTCATTATCTCCTCCTCGTTAAACATTACGTGATTGAATTGACAGTATTTATCTGTGTTTTACGTTGTCTCCCTTTTCTCTGTTGATGCTTTTCTTTTTTCAGCTGTTTCTCTGTTAAAAGACATATTCAGCTGAAAATACACTTTATCTGCAGCTATTAAACTTCCTGGAACGTCATAAACAACAGACTGCAGTGTTTAGCTCCACCTTTTTGAAAATGGACCACACACTTGGAGCTAGGGCATAAAGAGCCTCCAAAGTAATTCATTATGATAAGCTTTTTGGGGACATTTTGGACCCCTTCTGTATCATACTCCTCCAGTAAAAACAAGGCCTGTGTGTTAACCCTACGATTAATAAACAATAGTTTAGAATTTAGAGTGTAGCCCACATTTTACCTTAAAGTTCCTGCTCCTCTACAACCTGTAAAGTTTGTTAGAAAATGATTGAATAAATAAAATAATTGTACCTAGAAACACCAAAACATGCAGCAGTAACTTTATTCTTGTTCCTATTAGAACACACACTGGTAATGTGTTATTTGTTTCTCCAGAGTGACACAGAAATGATCACGGCAGACAGAAAAGCCCATTTGTGGAAGCAGACTGTCCAGTTTTTCGCCGACAGCAGTCAGAGCCGTCACTGAACTCGTGTTTTTCCAGTTTGGGCTTGAGCGCCGCACGTCACGGCTCTTTCCTCCGGTCTGACAGAAAAATGTGAAAAAGAACTGAGAACTGAGACAACCTGATATTTTATAAACACATGGTTAAAGCAGGCCAGGTTTAGACAGAGATAAAATAAAATAAAGGTGGGATTGACGCAGAATAAGTCCCAAGTGTCATTCTCTCGGGTGGATTCTGGTCTTTTGTGAAGAAGTCAAATATTAAAGATTAAAGAATTTTAGATTGCACCATTTAATATGGACCTAAACTTACAGCTCCTTTAATGAGCTTCTATTGTAAATAATGTGCTATCATGACTTTAAAATACTCCCCCTTAAACCAATGAAAATATGACACTTTTTCTCCATGTAATGAATTAAAAGGCAATTTCCATTTTTTTATTTTTTTTTACAGTTAAATCACCTATTACTTATTGTAACAGAAATCATCTGAAAAAATGAGACCTTAAGACGTGATCTAGTCTTTATAATGAAGGATTTTAATAGATGAGAATGATCAGTCCACAGCAGGATTTTGTCCAATCACAGCTCACTTCAGGTAAAAAGGAGCGCTCCCATTGGTCGACACTGATGTCAACAACGAAGGAACAAGGAAATAAACCAAGGAAATGGGTTATTCTGTTGAAAATACGTCTTATTTTACAGAGAAACAGCTCAAAAAAGATAAAAATAGAGAAACAGCAGCAAATGAAACATGGATAAATGTTGGTAATGCTTCAGGATCACTACAGTCTACAACGATAAACTCCAAAGATAAAAGTTTCAGCTCAGCTCTAAACTTTGATTTAATGTAAAGTATTAGTATTTTGTGATGAAAAAATGGTCTGAGTAAGGTTACAGTGTAATAAAAAACATAACATATAAATAAAACATGACATGACAAGAGCCAGAAACAACCTGTAAAGAGAAAAAAAACACTTATACTTTTTGTTTTTGACCCACTGTAGGGACCAGATTGGATCATTAAATATACATCTTACATATAAATTAAAAACTATTAATGCATGACAGAATCAACATTGCCCATTTTGTTTTCACATCAAATACTTTACGTGGTCAAAATAAAGGTATTAGTTAGTCTTCTCTTAATTTGGTTAAAACACTGCATCACTTAACTGCAAGAAAATGTGAATTATCCCAATAGTGTGTAATTGCAGAAGGTTATTTTCACATTTGTTGGAGTCAGATCAAGTGTAATTTTATGATTATTGAGATTAAAGATGCTGAAGGCAGAAGCTTTGGAGGATCTTTATATGACATCCCATAATTCAACACTTTCTTAAAGGTACAAGCTGAAGACATGGAAACATCTCAGCCATAATTACCACAGTTTTTGTCGAATTATCCTGATATTACCCACCGCTATGGTAAATTACAGTATTGATTTCAGGTCATAGCACCCAGCCCAGTTTAGACAAAGATCACAGATTGTACAAGTGTTAAATCCAGCTCATTTGCTTTTATAATTACGGTGTGGAAATACATTTAAAACGGAGCAGTGAGAGTTAATGAGAAGTGGTACAGACGATTGGAGTTTGACGGCGAAGGTTAAGGCCGAGCGAGACACCAGGGAAACCCACAGAACTCAATGAGAGTCCAGCCATGAAATATTCATAAGCGTTTAAATGATTTTTGTTTAATTAATTCATCGTGGAATAATGAGGTTATGACTCGTGGCCTTTGTGCCGCGGCTCGTCTCTGGTCTGTCTCCACCTTTCATTTATTTTTGCAACAGAAAACATGAACTGTTTTCAGATGAGCAAAAAGAAAACAAAATCTTTCAGGGACATATTTGTTTGTACTGGATAGACAGTCCTACGGTATATCCTTATTTTTGGAGATTGCTGTTTGATGTGGGGATTATTCTGCTTTCCAAGGTTTGTCACATGACGTTCCAGGAAGTTTAATAGCTGCAGATAAAGTGTATTTTCAGCTGAATATGTCTTTTAACAGAGAAACAGCTGAAAAAAGAAAAGCATCAACAGAGAAAAGGGAGTAAAACATAGATAAATACTGTCAATTCAATAATGTTTAACGAGGAGGAGATAATTGTCGTCCTGAGAAGCAGTAGAGTGGAGTCTGAGACAGGGACAAAAGCTGCCCCAGTATTAGTTTCCTCATTAGTGGTTTTTCCCACACTCTCTTGGCCTTAAACACCTCATGCCCCACCTTAGTCACCTGACTGTGGTCACATGATTATTTTGATCCAATCTTACTCTTTGGAGGGACTGTTTAACCTCTACCTGGGCTTCCTCTCATCAGTTGAGTGGGAGACAGCAGCTGCAGGTCAGAACCTCCAAACAAACGGATTATTTTGGTCTTTTTTTTAATTTTCTGTTCATGGTTCAATCCACCATTTCACACTTTAGATCCTGATCATCGTGCTGTTGGGGACTTTAAAGCCGTGTGTGTCAAGTTGACTAATGGAAGTGGTGAGTCTGAATGTTTGGTTGTATTGCTTGTTAACTTTGAATTGACCTGTTAGCATTAGCAGCTAAATGCTAACATGTGGTTTTGTTCTTATGTACATTTATGTTGATCATTAATTTGATCTTTCTTGATGTGTTGTCCTTCCTCAGCCATGCTAACTGTTAGCAGGCTAATACTAATTAGCTTCAACCTTTTAATGTTCAAATACTGCACATTGATTGGATTGATTGTGTGTTTATGGTTTATTTATATATTTCTTTGAGTAGTGTGTACATCAAGAAATAAGTTATGCTAAAGCTAATCAGCTAACTGTTTGAATGTATTTTAACTGGTGCTGTTGTCTGATACAGGCCCGGGACCCTGTTTGGGTTTGCTGATGGTGAGCTAATGAGTCTACGGCCAGGAGCCTGAAGACGTCATGACAGCCTCGTTCCACTAGTAGGAGGTAGGAGGCTCATGCAGCCTGTTCCTTTTTAGTTTCCTCTCAAACTACCGTGTCCATATTCGCCTGTATCATTGGACTATTGCGCGCACCCCATTTCCCTCAAACTGGTAACCTGAGCCCATCTTTGTTCAGTGAACTTTGACCTGGTTCATTGTGTGGAACATTCATTTCTTACTGAAATTGTGTTTCAAAAGATGAACTGAGTTTACATTGAAATTATTTTGCTGTTTGAACCTTAATCACCCAACATTAGTGATGGATGAGTTTCAATCCTGCCTCACTCAGTCAACAGCAGATGAAAATGTCTTAAGCAATAGTTGCTAAAAGCTTCATCAAAGTCACTGTGAATAAATTGCCTTAACTTTTCCCCAAGTTCAGCACAGAGCCATAAATCCACTTTTTAATCCACTTTATTAATCCATATTTTTCTCAAAGTCAGAGCATGTTTCTGTCGTCGAGATAAACATGCAGCCTTTTAGTTTTGTTGGTGTGAACGTGCACGGTTTGTTTGTGCGGCCCGTGGCTTTTATTAGCGTCTCTCCTGAGAGGTGATCCATCATGTGATGAATTTATTTGAGTGTGCGAGCGGAGAACGGAACGTGCTTGTTTTTATTGCTGACTTTGAGATGTCAACAAACTAAATATTGCATGAGGTGAACGGCACACGTCTGACTCCAGAGGACGCTGCATTGAGTTGCGTTTTTCTGCAGCAGGAACCTGCAACTGTCATGGAGTAAGAGATGTAAGTATTATGTACTTTTCTTTTTTGGTAAAAGTAGTGGTTGCTTTGATATAAGTAAGTTATAGCAAAAAGTGTTAAGAAGTAAGATTTTACTCAGATTTAACTAATTTTACGCTTCCTTTTTAATATGAATGGTAATTCTCACCAATGTCCCATTTCAGTCTGAATCTTTGTGCCTTGTAAACGCTCAAAAATTGTCAGAGCATAAAGGCAAACCACTTTTTCCTGTTCTTCTGCAGCCTCTGTGCTGTATGACTCACACAAACTCAAATCTGGTGCATTAAACTCACACTGTTCTACTTTTTGAACATACACTGCTCTGGTTACACCACTTCATTGATTTTTTTTGATAATGCTGAGCTCTTTTATGCTCAAACCCCTTCTTCCTCGAAACATTTTTCTTTCACATAATGTTCTTTTCCTTTCGAGTGACGCAAGGTAAACACATATATTCTCTTTGCCCATTTTCTGTTAAAAAAAGGATGTTTTGAGGATGTATAGATCTTTCTTTTGCATCAGAGAAATTTTATATGTTTATCAAACTTTCCTAATAATCCAGACGACGGAGAGTTTTAAGAACTGTCTCAGGATACAGTGTTAATGCAAAATGTGTTTGACAGAAACAAATGTAGTTCTAGTGTTCAATAAGAGTGCTAAACCAATGCTAAACCAGTTTTCCTCCAATATTTAGCTAATTAAACTGCAGTAAATGGAGATCATTGTCCTTTAAGTCCCTTTTTAAGTTCACGTGAGATAACTGACAAATAAAACAAAGGGGCTTTTATCCTTTAGCCTTTGCAGTTGTATCATTCATTTTGACGGATGAGTAATCAGCTAATGATACGAGCGGCAGAAAGACGGAGCGAAAACCCGACTGATGGAGAGGACGGCCGGGACGGGGCTTGAGTGAGTGGGACAGATGCGTCTTGACACCGGCTGATGTATGGTTTCGATGGACGGGACGGATCTGAGGAGTCGGCTTCATTTGGCAGATGTCTCGACTGTCCTCACGTGGATCACTCGGTGGTTTTAAAGCTGAACTGGGTTAGACTGTGTTAAATACGGTAGAAATAAGTGACTGACCCCAAAAAATACACCGTTATACTTTATTATCATCAAATAAACTCTTGCCTTTTTTATTTGAGTTCAGTTTAACAGAGAACAATAACATTTAAAATATCTATGTTCATGTAGCTTGGGTTTAAGGCTTTAATAAAAGGGTTTGAAATTGTTCTCTGCTTTTTTAATAATTGCATAATGAATTATTTAGTCTGAATAACTCGCAAGTATGTACTGTTATACATTTATATACAATACAGCATTTAAACAGACTCATTATGGACTGTAATCAGAAAAACAAACACAAAAACAATATTGTCCATCAACAACACGACCCAAGGAGGTAAAATATCTCAAGTGTTTGAACTGAAAGTGCTTTTTTAGTGTGTTTCTTGATAAAGTCCTTGTTTTTTGTTTAAAAATGCCAATGAACGCTGGCTTTTTGCATCAGAACAAACTAAATGGATTGTTTTCTGTTTTGGTGCGAACTAAAATATAGCAACCGATCTCCAACTTAATCATAATTGTGACCAGGTTTTGTTTTTTTTATTTAGAATTTTCCTACAAAAGTGTATAATCTTATAGGACACATAAGACACAGACAGGAATCAGGACAAAAAAAAGGTCTGAGAACATAAAAACACACTTTAGAATCTGAAAAGAGTCTCTATTTTTTTCTCCAAAGTGGTGTCCATTATTGACAAGAGCTTAAAACTACCTCGTTTTTAATCAATACAACCAATCAGTGACCAGTCCTGCCAATCATTCCCTGTTTTGCATTTAATGAAAGTTAAAATGTGGTCTGTCGTTCTCTGTTCGTTTGAGTTTGAGGCGATTTTGATCAAACGACTATCCTTTGATTTTGGGCTGAACTGGCTGCTTTAGAATCAGGTCGGGACACTTCAGAGTTGATTATATTGGATTTTGAAGCTCTTTAAAACTTTAAAGCTGTCGTCCTTGAAAGAAATTAAATTCAATCTGATTTTTTGGTGGTCCTTATAAATCCTAATACTTGCCACTGTTACACAAGGATTCACCATATTCTTTATTCGAATAAATATGTCTAAATTAGCTCTAAAAAGAAGATTTGTGGCTGTGGTTTGACTGTTTTCTTTCCTCCTGCCTCTTAAGACATCACCAAACTGTGCCGTATTGACCCGATCCATACTTATCAATAGAAACGAGGCTTATCTCGTCCCCTTCTGGCCTCGTCTGTCCTCCTTATGTCTTCTCCTCCATCATTTTTCCTTCTGTCTGATCTGCTTTTGGTCATGTCTTTTGTGACATCAACCTTTCGAAGGCTTTTATCTGGGATCACAGCGGCCGTGCTCAGAGTGAAACATGACAAGTTCATTTTCATCCACCCGTCACGCTGCCCTTTGGATCAAAGACAAATACTGGATGTTGTGATGTGTGGAACCGGCAAACGTCACGAAGAAGACGCTGTAAAGACAGGCCTCGGGAAACCACGCAGTGAAGTGTGATTTATAAGAGTTGATATGAGTCACAGCAGCAGTACACCACACATGTCAAACTCAAGGCCCGGGGGCCAAACCTGGCCCTTTGCAATGTTTTATGTGGCCCTCCAATAAACATAGGAAGTAATGTTTGCGGCACTACGTTTTAATTGGATTTGAAAAGGTTTCAGATGGACTTGCACAGATTTTAGATGGATTTGAACAGGTTTTAGATGGATTTGAACAGGTTTTAGATGGATTTGAATAGGTTTTAGATGGATTTGAACAGGTTTTAGATGGATTTGAATAGGTTTTAGATGGATTTGAACAGGTTTTAGATGGATTTGAATAGGTTTTAGATGGATTTGAACAGGTTTTAGATGGATTTGAATAGGTTTTAGATGGATTTGAACATGTTTTAGATGGATTTGAACAGGTTTTAGGTGGATTTGAAAAGGTTTCAGATGGATTTGAACAGGTTTTAGATGGACTTGAACAGGTTTTAGATGGATTTGAACAGGTTTTAGATGGATTTGAACAGGTTTTAGATGGATTTGAACAGGTTTTAGATGGATTTAAACAGGTTTTAGATGGATTTAAACAGGTTTTAGATGGATTTAAACAGGTTTTAGATGGATGTTAATCAGATTTATTTAATTAAGCCAGTTTTTGTCGCAAAAACAAATAAAGCCTCTTCAAATCCATCTAAAACCTGTTTAAATTCAACTAAAACCTGTTCAAGTCCATCTAAAACCTGTTCAAATCCAACTAAAATCAGTTTCCATGAAAAGAGGAAGTTAATGTTAAAGATAGCTTTAATAAAAGCTTCAGTGAAAGTCTTCGGCCCCTGAAAAGATTCTTACTTGCTTTCGCGGCCCCTCACCACTTTGAGTTCGACACCATTGAAGTACACAATCTCAAATATTGTCATGAAATATTTTGAAAGGCGTAGCTGCATTAGACACAAATACAAATGGTAGTTTTTTGTTTATTGTTAGAAAAGAAAAACTAAATTCTTTTCTGTTTCAATACATCAGTTGTCAACATTGTCCATATCAAAGTCAACAAATGTGTTTTAAAATTGAACAAAAAATGCACTTGAAGATGTGAGTGATTCTTAATGTAATATTTCACAAATGCATGGGGTGTTTAAGAGCTTTTTTCCACTACTGTAAATAAAAGTCTTTCATGTGCTCCAGATGTATCTTGTTTAATCCATTTTAACAGCTTTTGTTTTCCAGTTTATTGCAATGTAGTCTGTTCTTGTTTGCTTTTCGTTGGACTTTACCATCAACGTCAACTAGAAAATTATGTGTATTCTTAAATGTTATTATGATAGCTATGTAAATCTATTGTTAAAGCTGGGTTATGTAGTTTTTTGTGTTTGAAGGAGAAGTGGGTTGTAAGCCTGTGTTTTTAGGAAGAAAAGGGTTAAAGTCTAAAGTTAGATCACCAACTTTCTCTGCTTTGTGAAATGTTTTCTGTTATTCCATCCACTTTTATTCAATCAGAAGAAAACACAGAGTTCAGACGACGGTGAGAAGCTTGAGAGGCATGTTTCATTTAATAACAAAAAAGATACTGCTCCGTTTTGACCATTTATTTAACATCTTTAGTCAAAACCATGAAGTCCTAATGGCTGCTGGCTGTTGGGTAAGTTTTGTTTTCTTTATGGCGTCTCATAAATGTGTTGGTTTGCTCTTGTCAAGGCTGTAGCTGAAGCACAGACTCACACACTTTTACACAATATCGTCTGGTTGAATCGATCGTAGACATCCTTGCACAGATAACTCCAAGCCTCTCCACAAGGTTAGATGTCTGGCATTGCTATTGCAGGTTACATTCTTAATAGAAAAGTACTCTTTATACACTTTGTACTCTCACTTTGGACTTGAATGTTCCCTCGAACTGCTCCAGCTCCTGTATTTATGGTAAATAAAGGCGTCCAGAGTGTCTCCAGCCTGTCTTTTCAGTGTAACTCCTCTCAGTTCAAATGGCAGATCAATATTCCTCCAATATACAGTGCCATTGATGACATATTGCTTGTATCGATCCATCCAACCTCTGCCATTACATCTCCCTCTGTACAATGACCAGAAAGGAAAACCCTATTTGACTCACCATATAGATGTTGTCTTGTTAGTGAATCAAAAAGCCATTGACTCAGAAATATCTGCCACTTCCAGATTGTAGAGCTCTCATCAGATGCAGACGCTGGCTTTTGTCAGAGCTGGCCTCGTATCGAGAAGGACGTACAGTAATTGGCCCCGTTCCAGAGTCGCAGCTTGTGGTCAAGGCTCCCGTTTAGAAATGTACAGAGGACGATTAGAATTACAAAGTGCTCGCTGCGCTCTTTAAGGTTATTCTGAGTGAATATTCTCAGGGCTGTCATTTTCTCACCTTTGTGAAATATATTGTATAGAGGGAAAAAAAATATTCACCTTCAATTATAGCTCATGTTTAATCCTTTAAGCTAGCACATTAACATTAACTAGCACGTTAGCTTTTACAATGCGTCATAATAATGTGGAAAATATTATTTTTTTTATACTTTTAACATATTTTGTACAACGTTTGTTCAAATATCTCCTGTCATGTCGCCTCCTCTTTCTGCAGGGCTGCACATATGTCCACAGACGCATGTCCACAGACACATGTCCACAGACGCATGTCCACAGACACATGTCCACAGACGCATACATGTCCACAGACGCATGTCCACGGACGCATGTCCACGGACGTATACAGTGCACACATGTCTCATATCAACATACTCACATTCAATGCTTTAAAAATAAAAGCAAAGGTTAAAGTTCCAGAAGCTGATTTAGTTTTTGTCCCGGTCTCAGACTCCATTCTCCTCCAAAAGCAGAAAAGTAACCTCCTGCTTTTATTTTAAAAAGGTAAAACGGGACCAGTTTTTCACCACAAAATACTAATACATTACATTAATTTGAAGTTTAGAGCTTTTTCTTTGGAGTGTACCGTTGTAGCCTGTAGTGATCCTGTAATTATCTCTTAAAATAGTCTATTTCAAGAAGCCCCTCAATGTCTATATTCATTTGTTATCCCCTCATATACTTAACTACAGCTTCACTTACAACTTTTATACAGTTTTATAACAGCTTTATTGTCATAGTTTCATGTGTTTTGTGTTTTTTGCTCTTCAACAGAACCGAGGCAGGTTTATTGACATAAAACAACTCTTTCTTTCTCTTTGGGTTTTTTTCTCTGCACCAGCTCCTCGTCATTTAGTCAATTCGGCCGTTTAACGATCTATTTCTATAAAGTTCTAATACAAAAACAAATGTTATGTTCATTTTAGCATGTTAATATATTCCAGACTAATGCTAAAGAAAAAAAGGACCGTAATCGACAGCGAAGAGTCAGCATTAACGTCTAAACCAATCGGTGAAAGTGGATCAACTCCTGAGACAAGACTTCTCTGATGCAGATGCTTCGTTGTGAATGAAAGCTCGTCTCTGAAATGTTGCAGGTGATTACAGTAAAAGAGGTCCCAGTGAGGGGTCTTACTGTAGATCTTTCCTGGTGTTGACAAGTATTTCTTTCTCAGCTGTTGGTATTCATTATAGTGTTATCCAAAGCCAGCTGCATCTTTGTAAAGACTTTAAACCCAGTGCATTTTCAGGTCTTGCCTCACACTCAGTAGACTCTCAGGATACGGAGCAGAAGAGTAGAAATCAGGAAATGTTGTTTAAAAGACGGGATGCAGACGTCATGTCTTGCTGTTTTTGTCCCTGTCTCAGACTCTCCTCCAAAAGAAGATAGGGACCTCTCCTGCTTCTCTTTTATTAAAAAATAAAACACAAAATACTAATCCATTTGACCAAACTGAAGTTTAGAGTTTAGCGTTAGCTTAGCTGTGACTTCAGCGTCAGGACGACAATTATCTCCTCCTCGTTAAACATTACGTGATTGAATTGACAGTATTTATCTGTGTTTTACGTTGTCTCCCTTTTCTCTGTTGATGCTTTTCTTTTTTCAGCTGTTTCTCTGTTAAAAGACATATTCAGCTGAAAATACACTTTATCTGCAGCTATTAAACTTCCTGGAACGTCATGTGACAAGTGTCGACCAATGGGAGCGCTCCTTTTTGGAGCATGTGATTGTCCAAGGTTTTCTGTTCCTGAATAGAGGTTCTCATCTATTACAATCCCTTAGAATAAACAGTAGATGGATCATAAAGACTGGTTGCTTTTACAATAAACTATTTGGGATTCTGAACATTTACCAACGAGAAAAATAAAATATCAGGTACATTCTGTTTAAATGAAGCAACATTAAACTGACTGAAACATAAAGACTGTAGTTTAACCTCTGGATGATATTAAAACCATCACTGTAATGTATAAGTAGTGTTGATGTTTAACACTAAATGCCAGTTAATCCAACCTGAATACAGCCGAGCACGTGTCTGTTTACATTGGAAGCGTTGATGAGTGGAAATTAAACGCGTAAACTCTTGTAAACCTGATGGAGGGCCTGTGCACCATCGCTCTGTCTTTGCATCTGTCTGATGATGCTTTTATCCCGACGCCACGAGAGCGGAGCGCTGCTGTCTTTAGTCATCAATGTTTCAAGCAACCACTCATTAAAATGTCAAGTGCTGCAGCTTTAGTGCTTTGATAATTGTGCGTTTGCTGCAGATGACGGCGACAGCAAGTACTGGGTGTGTTGTTCAATAGGTTCAAATGTTAAAGGAACAAGCAGGATTTCACAGAGCAATTGAGTTTAAATTGTAGTTCAGTAAATTTTGTTCAAATGTTAAATTCTGGGATGATTCAGAAAAACATTTTAAAAGGATTTAAATCAGTTACATTTAAAGCAGTACAGTCTAGATTAACTAAGGTATTGTCTCATTGCATTTTCACTAAAACTACTGCTTTCCAGATTAACAAAAGGTCAAAGTTTACTGTAATCATTTTGTAATTGGCCGTTATCTTTGTTTTTGTGGGAGATCCCATTTATTCAGAGCAAGAACTGAAGAATATTTGTGTGAAGAATGCACTCTGCTTTACTGAGGCGCGAAACTCGGAAAAAGACTGAAATCGCTTATTTATTTACTTTATACAAGTTGCACTACATGTTCTCAGTTCTCAGTCTTCAAGTTCCAGTTTAGGTCTAAGTCCCAAAAAATGTCAAGTAGAGTCCAAGTCCATCCAGGTTGGGTCAGAGAAACGTTTCAGGATTAAATGTGCTGGAATAGTATCCTGAATATTCAGATAAAACTAAATTATTAACACAATGTCACCACTTAAATTTCAACTTTATGACAGTGAGTCAGAGTCCAGGGCAAGTCTGAGTCATGAGTACACGAGTCCGAGTCTTGAGTCCACGAGTCCGTGTCTTGAGTCCACGAGTCCGTGTCTTGAGTCCACGAGTCCGTGTCTTGAGTCCACGAGTCCGAGTCCACGAGTCTTGAGTCCACGAGTCCGTGTCTTGAGTCCACGAGTCCGAGTCCACGAGTCTTGAGTCCACGAGTCCGTGTCTTGAGTCCGTGTCTTGAGTCCGAGTCTTGAGTCAGAGTCTTGAGTCCACGAGTCCGTGTCTTGAGTCCACGAGTCCGAGTCTTGAGTCCACGAGTCCGAGTCTTGAGTCCACGAGTCCGAGTCTTGAGTCCACGAGTCCGAGTCTTGAGTCCGAGTCTTGAGTCCGAGTCTTGAGTCCGAGTCTTGAGTCCACGAGTCCGAGTCTTGAGTCCACGAGTCCGAGTCTTGAGTCCACGAGTCCGAGTCTTGAGTCCACGAGTCCGAGTCTTGAGTCCACGAGTCCGAGTCTTGAGTCCACGAGTCAGAGTCTTGAGTCCACGAGTCAGAGTCTGAATCAGAAATATGGAAGTCTAAGTCCGAGTCATGAGCACGTTAGTGAAGTCGAGTCCCAAGTCATTATCACTGAGAATTAACAAGTCCTGAAAATTAGGCCAATGACTAAACTCCTGACTTGAGTGCTCCATTTTTAATATTATTAATGTGACATCCACATTTTTACGTGATCCTCTGAGTAGTAATAGGGTTAGTTTCCCCCATTTTCTCTCTTCTGTTTCTGTTTTTGTACTATTTGCCCAAACGTGTCAGACAGTACATACCCGCTCACGACGAAGTGCCACGCTGCATCAGAGATCAACGCACAACTGTCCACATCTGTGTATTTTTAACGTTTGACACGAGGCGACGACACAACGAGCACGATTCCAAGTCTGTTCCGTTTGTCAAATATGAAGAACGAACCCTCGCCTTGGCTTCGGAGGCCGACAGACGGACTATCGGTGAAGTTCATGAACTCATCACAGAAAACGACAAATAGAGCTGCACAAAACATTCCTCAGAGACGTCATGATGAGTCTTGAGTTTTATTCTTTACACAATAACAATCATACCACTCTGTTTGAACCTGGAAAAAGACAGTATTCTGGGATGTTTTGTAACCCTTTTGACGATTTAATCCTTCCCTTAAAGTAGAAACAAGGCTTTCATGGAGAGTTTTATGCATTTTAATTCGATTAAGGGATAAATGCCACAGAAATAATCATCAACATATACTTTCTGAAGCGGAAGATGGTGCTTTTTTACCACTTACATCCACTTCAGAGCTCACCGTCTGATTAGGCTTAAACAAATAAATGGTTCATGTTGTTTTCTTTTTCTGAGGAGCCTTTAACTATCTCTGCTCTCATTCTTTTTCCTCTGAATGTTTAAACCGCTGCATCTTCATAGTGACCACAATTAATGTTTGTCGCAGTGTCTACGGAGGTCTCCAGGTCTAATTAATCGGTTTCTCCGTGTCACACGTCCCTTCCCCTTTATACTAATTGACTGTGCTTCCACCTTCTCTCTGCGGACACGAGGCACACATTAGGTTTACAAAGGCTGCTGTGGATGATGAAACACACAGTGAACAATGCACAGCTCATTACTTTTCTTTGAAACAGTGTCAGGTCTCTAATGACAGCCCAGGACTGAACTCAGAACACGCTGCAGTTGCTAATCATGCTGCAAATTAAGTTTTATGAAAGCACGAGTTATCAATTATTCAAAAAGCTGTTTGGGTAATACTCTCTTCCCAGATCGAGAAAAAACTCCACACTCTATTTTTCTCTGCACAGTTTAACAGCTTTATAGCATCACGGTTATTAAATGAGTTCAAAGTTGAATATTTGTTTTCTTTATGTAACTTATATTCTTCTCTAGACAAGCCTTGTTTACAGTGTCCTATAATTTACAGTTATGCACCTAATTGGCTCATTAGACTGCTCTCCGGACTGTCTGGGTGTTTTCAAACAACGCAGTAGGAGGGTGAGTTGTTTTGATGGTTTAAATGAGCAAAACTGTCATAAAACAAAGAAAAGGCAATGAAGATTTCACAGAAACCTCAAGGAAAACAACAAAACGTAAGGCAAAAGGATTTTAGACGATGCAACAGTGTTTTATATGGAGTACATAAGGGTTATAATAACTCGTTTTCAGTAAATAAATGCATCATAGCTAATTAAATTGCTTGCAATAGTACTTTTTAATAGTTTTTCAGTGAAGGTACCTGGTTGTGTTACAGAAAAGCACGTAGTTATTAAATGTGAGCAGGGAAGGTGGGGTTAGGGATGATTAATTGACTAAATGATTAAATGGGGAGTATGTAAATTATTTTTTTTTATGCACGTGAGAAAAAGAATGTTTTAATCATCTGACAGCATATTGACCCAGAAAAAACATTAAAGCTGTCATCTAGGCTTTTATTATCATAGATTTCATTAGATAAGATTTTTTAGCTTTAGCCAATCACATGCTCGCTTCCGGAAGAAGGAGCGCTCCTATTGGTCTACGTCGCTCGTCAATCAGGAAGTTAATGGCTACAGGAGAAAAAAGAAAAACATACAGAGAAAAACACAATGTTTAACGAGGTGGAGTTAATTGTGGGATAATGCTTTCGGACGCTAAAGTCACAGCTAAAAGTTAAAAGGAAAATGGCAAAAAGAAAATAGGGCAGTGTCACTTTGAGGAATGAAGGATTTTAATGGATTTTGGTTGTATTCAGCGAGTATATACAGAGTAGTTGAATTTGCCAATGTTATTTATATTTAAAAATGTTGCTTTTCAAAATATACTCACATAATTAACATCATGTTTGGCTTCATAGTGGATTTTATCAATTGACAATCTCAGAAAGAACAGCTCGGTAACAGATTAAATTGGTTTATTGAGCTTTAATCAATGAGTTGTGTCCATATATTATAACCAGGATTTTAAAACAGAGCTTTGACCACTGTGAAAATAAAAAGAAAAAATGAGTGGAGTTTTGTTAGACTTTTTAAGATTAATGAACAAACTTTGACTTCTACCAGTGACATTCTCTAAAGGACAGAAAAAGGACAGAAAATGTCTGTTTTTAAAAGGTACAGGAATGATTTTTTCTGGTTCTGAGCAATAATAAAATAAGAAAACAAAGCAACATGGACTTTCTGTTTTCCGCTGGTCTAGTTGGTTCAGGGGCAACCCTCCAAAATAACATTTATTAATTTATCAGCTGTCGATTTGGGTCTTTGTGCAATGATCTGCCGACTGAGAACTTCATATTAAATAACACTCTCCAAATGTCTAGGGTATCATTCAAAACTGAAATCATAATTATTATAATCATGACACAGCTGTCTTTGTTGAATAAACCACAAATAAGACTGTGTTATGAAGAGAAAGCCACCAGAGAACTCCATAGTCTCCCATTGTGCTGTTTGTCGTCGAGCTCTCTGTTTATAATCCTTGTTTATTTTCCCAAATTCAGCGCTGTTTGCTCCGTGAAGCTGCTCTTATCTGGTCACAGCCGTCCCTCGCTCTGTTTACACCAGCGTCTGTCTGCTCCGTCGTTTCCCTCTTTCACTGAGCCGTCGCTTTCCTCTGGGCTCTTTATCTGTCGCTGCGTGAGGCTGATGGGTCTGGGCCGAACTCCTGTCACTGATGGAGCACTTTAGTGAGTCCATGAGCCACGTCTGCACCATTACTAAAAAAATATCCATACCTTTACATTTCAGATGTGCAGTTTATGGCTCGTTAGGACGAAAATGCTTGTAACAAATGGACCGAGACAAAAGACCTTTATACTTATCATCTGAAATATTACGGTTATTGTTATTGTTACATCTCTCAAGGGGTTTTTCAGACACTGGCAAAAAAAAAAGATGAGTCTGCAGTGCCATAATCATGTAGTATTGTCACCATTTGCTCAATTCAATCAAAAGACACCACATCAACAAGGACATTATGAAAATATAACATCCAAACGACTACACACATAAAAGGTTATTCAGTTTATTTGTACTTTTTTTCTATATTCTCCACCTTTTGGTAACAAATCCATAGAAAAGGAGGTGCAAATAAAACTAAATGCTTATGTGAGACAATGGAAACAACCGTGTCGACCTGTCTAACTTTCTTTATATTTGTGTAATGTCTATTTTTAATTATTGGGCTACAATCTGGAAGAAAGTTGAAATGAACCATTCAAAAATATTTTCTCTTAGCTTCTCTTTTCGAGGTTTTTCCAGTTGAATTAGTAGATTATGTTTAAGCTCCACCCTTTTCCAAACCACACCACCTGAAACCTGATGAGATAAGCTAATCTTTGCCATTTCCCACCCTCCTTTTGACAGAAACGCCTCTAAATAACGACCTCAAACGTCCTTTACTGCTTCGGCGGAAACGTGTCCACAGCTACAGCTCACACACAACTCTATCTCGCCACCGATCACCGTTTCTTTACGACGCCGCGGCCACAAACACGCCTCCTCTCCGCCCACCGCGCCGTTTGTCCATTTTGGAAACGTCTGAGTCAACACTCGGTGCCGGGGTCTGTGTTTACTCTCTTTAATGGAGCAGACTGGAGGAAGGACCTTGAGCTGACCTACACTGAGCCTGTCAGACGGAGGCCAGACCAATCCAACCAGACGCTATCTGCAGCCACTCCTCCTGCACGTCCTCGCACTCGCATCTCCTCCTTTTGGTCTGAAATCTGTGTATAATATGGTTCAAACACTACATGTTACAGCATTTTTACAGTCTATTCAAATACGTAATTGGCAGCTATTGTCGTCTGATTACGGGGAATTAAACAGATGGCGAGTTGATGTTTATGTGGCTCTACACTTTCTGTTTTTGGCCAGGAGTTAAATCACATCTGGAAAATGATGGTTGGAATATTGCCTCATTGTGCCTCAGCAGTGTTCTGATTACTCTGCTTTGTCCAAAAATTGAGCAAAATAAGATTAATTGGTTTATAAATGTACATTTATTTAAATAGCACAAATGAATAAATAAAAATCTATTTCATAATGACATAATTTTCACCTTGAAACACAATAACAAACAAAAAAGAAAAAGAAAAAACAAGTCTTGTTTAACCTGTCAATTTTTAATGGTTTACGAACTATGAGGTTTTTAAGCTATGGTTTGTTTTTTGGATGTTTTTTTCAGTGGAAGCCTGTTGATTATTATTATTTATTATTATTATTATTATTATTATTATTATTATTATTATTATTATTATTATTTAATTATTATTATTATTTTATTATTATTATTATTTTATTATTATTATTATTATTTTATTATTATTATTATTATTGACTCTATGAAAATCATGAGAT
>JAWCTZ010001298.1:0-20991 GCA_036850595.1 Rhyacichthys aspro | reverse complement strand
GGAAGACAGTGATTATCATAAATAAGACCTCTAACTGAGCTACAGTGACAAAGCAATTTCCCTTGTGGATCAATAAAGTCGACACACTTAGATAGATAGATAATACATGCCATTGATTTTTGATTTTATCCTAGATAAAAATGCTGCAAATTCTATTTAGTAAAGTTCTAGAGCATATCCTAAAACTCAATCCTACAGAAAAGGTTTCTGGGTTAATTATGCACAAAACTGTACAAAACTGTTTATAATGAACTGTATATAACTGTTTTCTGAGCTTTAAAACAGTAAATAATAGACATAGGGCTGCACCTTCCTGAGACAGGTCTAATTTCACCCACAGATGTAACACTCAGAGCACTAACATAAGATTAGAGAGACTTTTTCCCTTCCCTCTCCCATCAGTTATTTTCAGCAGCCGTCAACTTTCAGGCATCGGAAAAAGGATCAAATTGACTTGGCACTACCATTAACCTCAAATTCTTAAGAGAACAATCTGGAAGAGGCATCTTGGAAGAGAAAAGCAGAGTACCGCCCCCAGACCAAATATGTGTTGACTCCTTTGCAGCCATTTCCCGATGACACTCATAAGATATCCAGCTGCAGTGTGAAGAGCAAGAGCAGTGGAATGACTGAACAAACACATCATTAAAATATAACCCCCTCTCTACAAATTAGTTGGTTAGTTAGTTAGTAAGTTAGTTAGACACCAACACACAGTCAAGACTAATACAACAGACAGAGCTCATTGTACTTTCGATCAGCTTGCCATTACCCTAATTTAAACAGCAAATAAGCAGAACAACAACCAGATCAACGACAACATTGCAACAACGAGGAGGTTTGAATATCTTAAAAGAAAGGCAAAGAAGGAGGTAATATCGGCTCTCATTCTGGTGGCTTTTGACAACTTGCTCTGCTGGTGAAGTCACGTTGTTAAGATATTTATAACTTCTGACCAACTCAAACAGTCTCTTCTCAAAAAGTCCTAAAACAGACTTACACAGAACTGTGCTTGACATCTGTTTCTGTGTCTGCACTGAAACAGACAGCATACACTTCAGTGGATTCAAAAAGAAACGTGTTCCCTCTGAACCATAGGCCCTAATGTCTCAAAAACAGATTTAAACCAACTGTAAAGGCAGTAAATGAATGTCAACAAAAGTGTGTCCATTTGATTCCCATAGTCTCTTTTATTCTTATCACATTAATTAACATGTTGTGACATAATTTTGTGGTTATTTGTTTAGCAAAGGTACATTAGTGTAATTGGTTTGTATTTGGAAACATCAGGGGCACTTATGAAGGCTAACATCTGCTACCTGGTGTCGATGGTCCTGACCAGTGCCCGTTATTTTTTTAAAGGTTTTTGTGACCACAACACAAAAATGATGCATATTATTAAATATCATGAATATGGAATCTCTTTCTTTCATAGTGTACCAAGTGATAAAGAAGAGTATAAATAGAGTATTACTGTTAATGCAGGATTGTAATCTTTCACATTTAGAGAACCCTTTTCATGGTAATCAAGATAAAAGTTGTGTGCTTTATTCCTCTCTCTTCCAATACTCTATTGTCCAGTGTCAGGGGAAGAGATTTCATATGAAGTCTTCATATGAAATGAGTATGTCTGGTTTTATGTACCATGGGGAAAAGGGCTTCAAGATTGATCGCATTTGCGATTTTATTGCAATATTTTAAAACAAGATTTCCTAATTGGAGAGGCACGCGATTACTGGTCACATTACAGACATCTGGCGAGAGTAGAGTTGCGCCTCTAGTCTAGAAAATCACAAAGACATGCATGTATAGGTTAATTGGTGACTCTAAAGTGCCCCTAGTGGATGAATTCGAGAGTGAATGGTTGTCTGTCAATGTATGTCTCTAAGTGTCAGCCCTGTGACGAACTGGCCACTGTCCAGGGTGTACCCCGCCTAAGGCCCAAAGCTGCTGGGATAGGCTCCAGCCACCCGCGACTCCACGAGTGGGATAAGCGGTAGAAAATGAATGAATGAATGAACCTAGATTTATCAGGATGATAAAGAACTAGATAATATAATAAGAACTTGACCGATGACCGAATTTCATTAACCAATTAATCAATATGCTCTATACTTCACATACTTTATGTATACAGTATAGGTTTAGAGCCTACTGTTATATCAGACTAGCACTGCACATAATGTAATGTACCTGCACAGGTTTGTTTAAATGCATAGTTGATGAAAAATCATCTGTTGCCCTTGATTGGTGCGCGTTCTGAATTAATTAGTGCGTGTTTATGCAGGTCGCTTCAATTGCTGTGTGCGCGGGCTAACGTTAGCTGCTAAGACAAGTGCCAAGGGGAAAGTGCAAGAGACTAAGGAGCCGGTCCTTTTGAGGATTTTTATTGAGTTGTGAGGGTAATACACTGCGAGAGCGCTCAGGTCTCAACACTGGACACAGGTGAGTTTAGACCCATTAGAGTTTAGTTTGTCTTACTTGTGTCTAACTTTCGCGCTGAGCCTGCCCGCTACGCTCGGCTCGGCTTGGCTCGCTACGGCCACACCTGATAACATATAAAAAAACTGGATAATTTTTGTTGGCACACATCTTGATAATGAGAGAGAATTCAGAGAATGTTATTCTAATCTGTCACCATTAGATGGAGGCACTGCAGCATTTCGAGCAGATCAAACCAGCGTTAATGGTTTTTCAATTGATGTTTGTGATCCCCCTCTTGTGTAATCTTAATAAAAAGTGAAATAAATTCATTCCGTAATTCAATATGTAGTTTTAAGCCAGTCCACATCAAAATACTCTCACTTTAAAAAGTATACCTATAGTCTTCCAGTTTTCTAGATCTGTTTCTCCTAACATCACATTGTTGAGTAACATGTCAGTCCCAGTCCCTCTGCTTTATAACAAACAAGGAATTAATTTTCTGATATCCTGACATTTTTTATCCAATCAGAAGGAAGAGGCCTTTTAATCATTTGCTTGTGCTGTGTTCACAGGTTCAGACACAGATGGAGCAGGTGAAAACTAGGTAAAGAGTTGCATTAGACACTACAGTATCTGGCCATCACTTACACCCAAACACATTTAAATGTTATAAGTTATACTCAGAACTTGAAGTTGAAATTCGAACAGTTCATTATCACAGACAGACAATAACTGTTTTGAAACTATAAGACCTTAGCTTGTTGATCTGCAGAAGTCTATCAGTGGTATGGTGCTCCCTCTTGTGTTTGCCAGAAGCCTATACTCCTCGTACTTACGAATCTCAATAAAACACAGGCTAGAGTAGAGGATGTTATGGGTGTGGCCTGAATGAGTTAAACCATGTCAGTGTTGCATGTATTCTCACTTGTCAGTTAAACACAGCTTGGGAAATGTGCTTGATGCTTACTTTCAATGCTGTTATATTGCCACACGTCGAGCCTGCAGCAGTAGTTGGCTTTCATGCACTCCCATTTTAGGAGCCTCTGCAGTTACTGTGGTTACCCTCCTTTTTTTGGACTGCCTCTCTATAATTGAGCCTTGCGTTTTCACCCCAGATTCCACTGGCCTGCACAAAGCAATGATTATTCCCGAGAAAGGAAAAGGCTGGGGTCTGAGGGTGAGGGTAGAGCTGAACCAGTGCCATTCAGTTCTCATGAAGCCCATTGGCTGCTGAGGCCTCATAACAGAGACAAGTCTGTTTGATCAACTCAGCAGTGACCCACGATGTCATCTCAAATCTACTCATACATGTTATTACTCTCATACGATGCAATAAAAGAAGACATGCTGGAAGAACTATGCCACTGCTATTAGATGAAAAAAAGGTTACATCTATTGATATAGTTTTGTTTAGTTACTGCTGTGTTGTAAAACTGATTTTTCTGGTTTCTGTGGATTTGAGTTAAATGTCCAAAAAGACACAATGTTAATGACTGGTCAGACAGGATTTCTGCCAAGTGAAAATAGCTGTGGAGGAAAGGGATCTCAGACCCATTTCAAATTGTGAAATTGGTTATGGCAGGCCAGGCAAACAGGAAGTCCAGTAAAGAAAATACCTTTAGTTAGCTTAAACGGAATCTACCACATACTGTAGATACTGAATTGTAAAGGAAAAATGTATGTATTGCGGATCTCTTCCAGACCCGGTGCCTTGCCACCGAGAAGCTTCTTAACTACCTCTGTGACTTCATCTTGGGTGATGGATGAGCCCACCTCTGAGCAACCAGCCTCTGCTTCCTCAGTGGAAGACATGTAGGTGGGATTGAGGAGATCCTCCAAGTATTCTTTCCACCATCCGACAATTTCCCCAGTCGAGGTCAACAGCCGCCCACCTCCACTGTAAACATTGTTAGTGGAACAGTGTTTGCCGAACAGAAAAGCCAGAATCTCTTCGAGGCCTACCAATAGTCCTTCTCCGTGGCCTCACTGAACACCTCCCAGACCCGAGTTTTTGCCTGCATAATCACCCAGGCTCAGACTGCTTGGCCTGCCGGTCTCTATCTGCTGCCTCAAGAGTCCCATGTGCCAACCAGGCCCGATTGTACTCCTTTTTCAGCTTGACAGCATCCCTTACTTCTGGTGTCCACCAGGTTCGGGGATTGTCACCACAACAGGCACAAGAGACCTTACGGCCACAGCTCCGAGCAGCTGCACAGACAATGCAGGTGGAGAACATGGTCCACTCTGACTTAATGTCTTCAGCCTGCCATGGGATCCGGTTGAAGCTCTGCCGGAGGTGGAAGTTGACTCTCTGACAGGGGACTCATCCAGACATTCCCAAAAGACCCTCAAAGTACGTTTGGGTCTGCCGAGTCTGTCCGACTTCCTCCCTTATCATCGGATCCAACTCACCACCAGGTGGTGATCAGTTAACAGCTCCACCCCTCTCTTCACCCAAGTGTCCAAGACATATGGCCGAAGGTCAGATGAAACAACCACAGTCAATCATTGACTAGTTTACTTACTGTACTTTACTTACTGTACTTGTGTCTATGAGTTCTTTAGCACCAGATAAACATATTTTGTAGTTTGTTCAGATAGTATCCATCAGACCAATACAAATTTGTAATTAACCAGTGTATTACAGCCATAGAGTTCCACAGGGTTCAATGCTTTATTTGCCCTTACATACGTATATCATGCAATTTTTTATTTAACACTTGCCCCACTTGTGTACAGCTACCTTCCATGAGCCTGGGTATGGAGAGATTTCGGTCTGTTTTCTCTACACTGTCTGCACTTTGATGATGCAAAAATTTATCATTTTACCATTTCTAATTGGACAACTAGGTTCTAGTTGTTTGGCCCCCAAGAAAAGTTAAATTATGGAAGAATTAAGGCTTTATTTATAACATACCATTCTTTAACAATAGACAAGGATACAACTTAATCATTGCAATAAATATAAAATGGGGAATTAAAAGGCAATAAGAAAATACATGTGATGGGAGAAGGAGGCCTTAAACAGTTTGGTCCCCTGAATGTCACTCAGAATTTACAAACTCGTCAATTTAAGAAAATACTTCTTGGTTAAATGCAGAAATTGATATCAAAATCACATTGGTTGTTTGCATAAAAACAAAACAAGCGGTCACTACAGTCACAAGTCAAAGCACTCAATTCACTAAGGAATGAAGAGGAGAAGAATGAAGATTTTTAGGACATTTTCAACCAAAGTTAGCACTACTACAGTGTTTCATAATAAGACGAATGCAGATGTTTGAAAATATAAAAAGTACAAAAAAAATATATATCACATTTTTATTACTGCATGCATCTCATTATTCTATATTACTAGAACATCTGCAGCCCACTAAGAAATCCATTTACACAGTATTTTCAAAGCAGGATATTTCTGTCTTTTGTAGAGTTGACCTTTACTTAACAAAGAAATGCAAGGTCAGATTCCTTCAGTGGACATAAGTGAGTCAAATCACGTTAAAATCAGAAAAAGCATGAATGAAAGTTGTAGGCAAGAGCTAAACATTTTCCTTTCCCTTAAAGAGATAGTTCAGTATTTTTATGTTGTTCTAACTGGATGCTTTTAGAGTGAATGTGTTACATTTAGTATAGATTGTAGTCAGTGTACTCCCAGTTTGGAGAACACTGGTGTAAATATAAAAAACAATCACTTTAAATTATATTAATATTCAGTTATATCACATAACGCAGAGGCACTCCTAAAATAGCTTGTCTCTCCAAAGTGACTTCCATTGATTTTTTTTCTCCAGGAGGAAGCATGACTTATCCTCTTATGTTATCCTCATTTTTTTTTAGAACAAGACTGAGACACCTAAACAGTTGAAATGTCTTAATTCCTAGCTGATTCCAGACTGATTTCTCAGTCACATAACATCTTTTTCTATTTGTCTAGTTTTGGGAGACCTTGTGTGGTACATATATGTCACACTAGATGTCAGCTGGCCCTGTTTAAAAATTCACATTGCATAGAAGAGAGCAGATGATTGAATTACATTTATCTGTGTAAAAGGAATTGAAGACTTAAGTTAAAAGGGAAATGTGCACAAGACAGTAATGTTTCATTTTTTCAATGTTTCAGAATAAAGAAAAAAGACTAGAGGAGAAAAGTGGGGGTGATATAATACACTTGTTACTGTACTGTTGTGGGGTCTCCACTAATAATCAATGCCCTGATCGTGGTAGTTGTAGTTGTCATGGTAACTGCGGTGGTAGTCCTCCTCCTGGTAGTCGACCTGGTAGTCGCTGTCACTGATGTCAGAGCCATGGGGGCCCGTGCCCTGACTCCCATTGGTGTGGATGATGGGCTCTGTGGGAGGGGCGCAGTACTTGGGGTCGTAGACCTGGCGACCAAGACCGTACACGCTCATGCCCTGCTGCGATGCCACCTTGTTGGTGCCCATCTGGAGAGAAATGGTGGAGTTATCCACAGGCTGGAGCGCCACCTTCTGGTCGAATATGTCTCTGCGTGTACCAGGAGCCGGCATGCCTGCCTGTATTCAGAACAACAAAAGCCTTAGTACAAGGTGTTTTATGCTCTCTGTAAACTCCAACCTATTTTTTGTATACTCTGTACAGCTGCAGAGAATTGTTTCTCAGAGCCGTTTCTCATAAGTTGAAACATAACCTACTCCATATCATGAAAGTAGTTCACAGCAGTAAAAAGTGAAGCAGCTTTATGACACTGCAAGTTACCTGGCAAATTTTTTAATCCAGCTTTGTAGTACAGAACATTGGCTAACCAGCTTTTCACATCATTGTCTGGTTTGGTTAACTGACTACAGGAACAGGTAGGACACAAGTAAGCTAAACAGAAATATTACAGCAGCAGAAAAATGATATACCACACTGCCATGTATAGAAAAACTAGGACCATCCACTGTGACTATTTTCGTATCACTAATGACCCTGCATACTGACACAGGGAGTGTGTTCACATAAAACTTGCTGTGCACTGGAAATGACATTAGATCTTGATCTTCTTTAGCAACAAATGCAACTCGCATATATATCTATTAAATGTAGATGGTATTGAATAAAAGCATCAGCATAACTTCTTTTACACAGCAATTCTATACTGTGCTGCTGATCTAACAAGCAATTTTTTTAAAATCAGGCTCCTTCTCTTTCTCTGTGAAGTAAAGATAGTGACTAAAGATAATGCACTCCATTTTAATGTATGCACACTTAGAAGATATGCATTTGAACAGGGGCACACTGAACCTGTATTTTTGTTTTGACTTGTTTGTGGTGGCTAGAAGAAAATATCAGTGAGTAATGAAGAATTATAGGATTCAGAATATGAATCTAAAATACTGGCCAATATAGTGTTGGTCATGCCCAACATGACTTGATGCTGTATTAGCCGCAAAAGGAGGACCTACACCATACTAATAAATTATTGTGGTCTAAAATCAGGGGTTTCAATTTTATTGTTCAACCCATGTAAATTCTGTCCACTCTATAGAATATTCCACTCTTATTGTTGTTGCAAAATCAACCAATCGCATTACACATATATGAAAAGGAATAAATGTGCACTGGATTATTGGATTAGTTTGACATAATAACATAATGGCAAAAACTAGCAGAGCTTTACATCTAAAGAAAATGTCAGTGGCCTGTGCCCTAGTGTTGGAAAGTTACACTGTCAATGTGATATTCAATAATCACATTAAATATGGCATGTTTTCTTGACATTGTATTCAGAAGTGTGACCTGGCTGGCTCCTTTGTTGGTGCCCATCTGCAGGCTAATAGTGGTCTGGTCATAGGGTTTGTCAGTCTGAGTCTTGGGGTCATACAGGTGTCTTCTGGTCCCATATGCTGTCATTCCAGCCTGACTCGCACATTTGTTAGTTCCCATCTGAAAATCAAAACATTGGAGATTATAATATATATATATATATATATATATATATATATATATATATATATATATATATATATATATGAGAGAGAGAGAGAGAGAGAGAGAAAATGAATATATATATATATATATATATATATATATATATATATATATATATATATATTCATTCATTTTCTACCGCTTATCCCATTTGTGGGGTCGTGGGTGGCTGGAGCCTATCCCAGCAGCTTTGGGCCTTAGGTGGGGTTGGCAGGGCTGACACTTTATATATATATATATATATATAGAAGCGGTTTGAATGAGCTCTCATTATGAGTCCAAAGTGAATGGTCTGATTTGGCGCTGTCACTTTAAGGCTCAGCTCTCCCGTGTTGGCTCCGCCCACTTATGACGTTACGTTATAGCTGTGTAAACTACGCTGGAAACAGACTGAAGTAAATACGGTACATCGTAGTAATAGCTTTTTCAGCAATGGCATTACTGAGCCGTATTTCTTAGACCCAGAGTCTGACTCTGAGTTCGAAGAACATGAGCAAACACAAAAACCTCGAAGGCTTCTACAAGACGTTTCTACTTGGTAAATGAGAAACTATTTATTGTGTATGTTTCTATGGTGTAGCCCGTAGCATAGCGCGTGTTAACTGCTTCTGTTTATAGGTGCACATGTGGAAATGGCCGTACAATGCCTACTGAAGTTGAAAATGTATGCTGCCTGGAGACTCCTAAGGTAGCTGTTGTGCAGTGTATTGAAAGTAAAGTAAAAGTATTGACGGTAAGTAAGCTAACACAGTAGCAGCGATGCTCCTCTGTGCGTCTGAGCTGCAGAGCACGGCACTTGTTGACAGTTCAGGAGAGAGGGGCTGGAGGAGTGTGGAGGAGCACTTCCTGGAGAGGAGTGGTTTATTTCACATATTGACGTCATTGCGTGAAACAGCTCGTTGAAAGGACTGTAGCTCAAATTAAATAAATTACTATGTGTTTGAGGTAGAAACAACGTTAGAACATGGTTAAAAGCTCAGAAAAGTCGATTTAGCATAATATGGGACCTTTAAGGTCAGTGTTCATGACTCAACCTTAAGAAAGAGACTGGGCCAAAATGGCATTTATGGCAGAGTTCCAAGGCTAAAACCACTACTGACCAAAAAGAACACAAAGGCTTGTCTCACTTTTGCCAAAAAAACATCTTGATGATCCCTAAGACTTTTGATAAAAAACTCTGTGGACTGAAAGGTGTGTGTGTCCCGTTACATCTGGCACAAAAGTAACACAGCGTAATACCAAGAGTCAAATATTGTGGTTGTAGTGTGATGGTCAGGGGCTGCTTTGCTGTTTCAGGTCCTCATTGACTTGCTGTGATTGACGGAACCATAAATTCTGCTATCTAACAAAAAATCCTAAAAGAGAATGTTTGGCCATCAGTTTGTGATCTCGAGCTGAATACTGAAAAACCACTCAATGTGGCCGAATTAATTCTGCAAAGGGGGGGCCAAAATTCCTTCACAGCAATGTGAAAGACTCATTGCCAGTTATCACAAATGCTTGATTGCAGTTATTGCTGCTGAGGGCAGCACAACCAGTTATTAGGTTAAGGGGGCATAGGGCTAGGTAGGTTTGGAAAGCTTTTATCCCTTAATAAATAAAATAATCAATAACAAATACTTTTCACCACACAGTAGGTTTGGTCTTCTCTGCTCAGGCCAGCCCCAGATGAGAGACATAGGAAAGTTTGAGATGAATGTATCAATAAATGAGTAAAACAATGTTGTTCTGTGTAGTTTGTAGAAGAAGAATGTAGAATATTTGCCAACTGCAGATTAGGCCCTCTTGCTCTGAAATTAATAACTTTCTATTTTTCCACATTTACCTGCAGTCCAATGACACACTGGCCAGCCTTAATCTTCTCCTCGTCAAACTGTCGAGCTGCTTTATCTGCATATTTTACACCAATATCAATTTTTGTGTCCATCCCTTTGGTCTTTGCCTGAAACAAAAAGTACATGTCAGACAACAGACCCTCACAGAGCCCTGCACTGTTTGCACATGCTCTCTCACCATGCTGGCCAATGCAAGCAGCGAGGTCTGGACTTGAGTCATGTTCCCATTTTCAAACAGGTCATTGGCCTCGAAGATGTCACTGGGCTTGAGGCCATATGCCAGCATGGCTTTGATGAAGTTCCCCAGGTTTTCCAGCTGCAACGAACAAGAGACTGTTGAGGCGTTTTTCATAGAGGCATCAATGAGCCCATACGCCTCTTTAATAGTCTTTATCCCTTTGATAAACAAGGGAATGGTTCCCACACTAATGCACAACATTAGTTAGACACGTGTTAGAGTCATGCATTTATGTGTAATTTTGGTTAACAATATTGCCAGGATTCTATTTGGTGTTTTATTTTGGTCCACCTCAGATGATTTGAATTCACAATTATAATACCAGAACTTTTTTTATTTTTTTTATTTTTTTACATGTAAAATGCATAGAACCTACATTTAATTATCAAAACTGAGACAGACTTTGTTCCCTATATTCACTCCTGCGGCCAATTAACAGTCAGCAGTTTATCTTGCCTCTTTTTATATGTTTGACCTGTGTGAGGAAGCTGTTGGACCTAAAGAGACTCCAGCAGCACAGGAAAAAACATACACAAAAAACATAGCCCTAAAGAGAGCAAACTGAAATGTTTCAGTAGAACCATTTTGCCACTGTGCTGCTGAGTGGATTAACCTATCAGCCTGCATATAGAGATACAAAAATAATTCCATACACTCATGTGCATGCTACTACACACATATACACACTGACACATGCACAGATTTGGTTGATTTCAGTTTAGTTTGTTGGATAATGTTGACGAACCCCAGAATAATCCAGTTTATTAATACATTTGAATGTATGACACACAAACGGGCCCGGCACACAGATACATGAAGAGATGAAAATTTGAATGAAATAATTTCATAAACATGTTTTTTGAGGAACACCTAGAAAATTAAAATAACAATTATAATCACAAACATATTGCAAAAGAAAACCACTCCAGGTCTGTTTAGACCCATGTTGTGTGTCTAAGGGTTAATACACTATAGAGTCCAGCAAAAATCTCTATGTCAGTTGGTTTCTTCATCTCACCTTGTGCCAGTTGAGCTGTGAGTGACTGATTTTCTTCACTGATCCGGGCTGGATCTTGTTAATGAGTCTGAAAAAGAGGAGGCAACACCATCAGGTCAGATTGCTCCAGACTCTGGAGTTTTGGGAGAACATTTCACTCATTGTTCACAATTCTGTTTCAGCAACTTCAGCACACTGCTGCAACCTGATTTTCAATTTCAGGTTTGGAAAAGATCATATAATCACTGAAACATTGTTTTACTGACTCACTTGACTTAAATATCAGAGTTACAGTCCTGAAAACATGACAAGGGATTATTCATGTGATAATACCACACCATGGGATTTTGATACATTTTGAGCCAAAAGTGAGCAAATCTGGCACATACCAGCAACCTTTGGGTCAGGTTTGAGAAGACCAAGACCAACATGCCTCCTGTTAGTCTATAGTGTTCTCAGTCTGGCCTCTCAACTGTACTTTGTGTCTTAACGTGGTCTAACGCTGGAGAATCTAGAATAGAAACAGCTGACACACTCTTCTTCATATTAACACCACTTCCTCTTGATTCAACTGACGGCACCACTGCTCGAATCCTTGCACTTACTCGCACAGGATGACTCCATCTTTGAGGCCTTTCTGAAAGTTTTCCCCGATGCTCATTCCTGTCATCTCCTCGATCCAAAAGCGAAGCTCCTCCTCCTTCTGTGTGTCATACTTTTGAGCGATCTGAAAGGACACACAATGCACTTAGTCACTCAGTCATGCAGGCTCATATCTTTCTGAACAAAGGTGGGAGGTAAGTAGATACTAGGAAGGAAATGCAGTTTATGAGTACATTTTCTGAAACATGCTTTACATTTTAGAGCATAGCTCCACTCCTTTTGACTTTAAAACTGAGGGCTGAGTCAAAGTAGGTGGCACTGCCACCTAAGGTCCTGAGTGCTATCCCCAAACTGTTACTGACGCACAAGCAGTAAAGTAGTAATAGTATTCAAAAGTATTCAACTGTCAATTGACTTTCCATCCATCCATTCTCTTCACTTATTCCCATTAGGGGTCGCGGGTGACTGGAGCCTATGCCAGCAACTTTGGGCCTTAGGCGGGGTACGCCCAATTGCCAGTTAGTCACAGGGCTGACGCATAGAGACGGACTCTGACAGACAACCATTCACTCTCATATTCATTTACTAGGGATACTTTAGAGTTGCCAATTGACCTATACATGCATGTCTTTGGGCAGTTGGAGGAAGCTGGAGGACCCAGAGAGAACCCACAGTGACAGGGAGGACATGCAGACTCCTCACAGATAGGGCAGAGTTAGCGGAGGATGTTTGAGTCGGCCAGAGTTAGCCCAGGATGCTGGAGTCGGCCAGAGTGCACCCCAACAATTTACTTTCAATACAGCTCAATATCACAGCAACACAAGACGACACACCTGTCCTTAGAGTAGACCTAAGCATTTTAAGGCCCGGGGGCCACATCAGGCCCTCGCACCCACCCCTGTCTGACCCTCAGGAGGCTTGTGTCAGAAAAGGAATTAATTCAAGAGTGTAGACCATGTACAGTACTTAATACAAATGTGACACTTTTATTTTGAAGGCACTCGAAGACTCTTTGCCAATTAGTGTCAACAATAATAAAACACTCACCTTTTCACTCTGTTCATGTTATGTCAGCTGAGTTAGGCAGGTATTTTTGTGTGGTGAGGGGAAGCTGGAATAGACTCTTAGCGTTAAAAGTGTATTAAGGGCATAGTAAACGTTGTTGAGGATAAATTCTGATTTCTCAGTTCAGGCCTTGTTTGGAAGTCGCTGCACAGTAGAAGGAGCTAATATCATTAGTGTTTCTGCAGGTGACTAGACTTAACTTAAGTGTTTTTTGAGTCATTTTCTCAGGTGTCAATACACATGTTGAGCCAGGCCTAGTTTTAGAACAAAATGTAATGGTGGATCTTAAACAGAGGATGATTTAGCTGTAATGGTGGCATAGATTTCACATATTTTTGCTTATAGTTTAAACTTTATACAATATGTGTTACTGAGTGCGAGTTTACCATGTTGGCTCTTACAACAATATCTGTATCGCAGAACGAATTTGTATTGTAATAACTTTATAGTCTTACATTTAATAGACACATCTTTTTAGTACATTTAAATCACAAATTTTCCCAATATTGTGCTGCGATAATTTTAGGGAGAGAGGGAGGACAGAGATGTGTCCAGACCAGTTATATATAGAACATTTGCATACAGTGTATCTGGTATTTAGATATAAGACCTGAATAGTCTTTTAAGATTTAGTTGTTTTACTTGTACTCAAGTAATATTCTTTTTAACTAGTTCTGCTTCTTCTGTCCCTAAGTGGCAAACTGCAATCTGTGGGAGGAGCTCTGTGCAGTGAGCTCAGCCACAACACAGTGAAAAGAGTGTTTACTACTTACACTGCAGGACTGACTTACATTTACAGAACTAAAGAACTACGGAAGACAGTGATTATCATAAATAAGACCTCTAACTGAGCTACAGTGACAAAGCAATTTCCCTTGTGGATCAATAAAGTCGACACACTTAGATAGATAGATAATACATGCCATTGATTTTTTGATTTTATCCTAGATAAAAATGCTGCAAATTCTATTTAGTAAAGTTCTCTAGAGCATATCCTAAAACTCAATCCTACAGAAAAGGTTTCTGGGTTAATTATGCACAAAACTGTACAAAACTGTTTATAATGAACTGTATATAACTGTTTTCTGAGCTTTAAAACAGTAAATAATAGACATAGGGCTGCACCTTCCTGAGACAGGTCTAATTTCACCCACAGATGTAACACTCAGAGCACTAACATAAGATTAGAGAGGAGACTTTTTCCCTTCCCTCTCCCATCAGTTATTTTCAGCAGCCGTCAACTTTCAGGCATCGGAAAAAAGGATCAAATTGACTTGGCACTACCATTAACCTCAAATTCTTAAGAGAACAATCTGGAAGAGGCATCTTGGAAGAGAAAAGCAGAGTACCGCCCCCAGACCAAATATGTGTTGACTCCTTTGCAGCCATTTCCCGATGACACTCATAAGATATCCAGCTGCAGTGTGAAGAGCAAGAGCAGTGGAATGACTGAACAAACACATCATTAAAATATAACCCCCTCTCTACAAATTAGTTGGTTAGTTAGTTAGTAAGTTAGTTAGACACCAACACACAGTCAAGACTAATACAACAGACAGAGCTCATTGTACTTTCGATCAGCTTGCCATTACCCTAATTTAAACAGCAAATAAGCAGAACAACAACCAGATCAACGACAACATTGCAACAACGAGGAGGTTTGAATATCTTAAAAGAAAGGCAAAGAAGGAGGTAATATCGGCTCTCATTCTGGTGGCTTTTGACAACTTGCTCTGCTGGTGAAGTCACGTTGTTAAGATATTTATAACTTCTGACCAACTCAAACAGTCTCTTCTCAAAAAGTCCTAAAACAGACTTACACAGAACTGTGCTTGACATCTGTTTCTGTGTCTGCACTGAGAAACAGACAGCATACACTTCAGTGGATTCAAAAAGAAACGTGTTCCCTCTGAACCATAGGCCCTAATGTCTCAAAAACAGATTTAAACCAACTGTAAAGGCAGTAAATGAATGTCAACAAAAGTGTGTCCATTTGATTCCCATAGTCTCTTTTATTCTTATCACATTAATTAACATGTTGTGACATAATTTTGTGGTTATTTGTTTAGCAAAGGTACATTAGTGTAATTGGTTTGTATTTGGAAACATCAGGGGCACTTATGAAGGCTAACATCTGCTACCTGGTGTCGATGGTCCTGACCAGTGCCCGTTATTTTTTTAAAGGTTTTTGTGACCACAACACAAAAATGATGCATATTATTAAATATCATGAATATGGAATCTCTTTCTTTCATAGTGTACCAAGTGATAAAGAAGAGTATAAATAGAGTATTACTGTTAATGCAGGATTGTAATCTTTCACATTTAGAGAACCCTTTTCATGGTAATCAAGATAAAAGTTGTGTGCTTTATTCCTCTCTCTTCCAATACTCTATTGTCCAGTGTCAGGGGAAGAGATTTCATATGAAGTCTTCATATGAAATGAGTATGTCTGGTTTTATGTACCATGGGGAAAAGGGCTTCAAGATTGATCGCATTTGCGATTTTATTGCAATATTTTAAAACAAGATTTCCTAATTGGAGAGGCACGCGATTACTGGTCACATTACAGACATCTGGCGAGAGTAGAGTTGCGCCTCTAGTCTAGAAAATCACAAAGACATGCATGTATAGGTTAATTGGTGACTCTAAAGTGCCCCTAGTGGATGAATTCGAGAGTGAATGGTTGTCTGTCAATGTATGTCTCTAAGTGTCAGCCCTGTGACGAACTGGCCACTGTCCAGGGTGTACCCCGCCTAAGGCCCAAAGCTGCTGGGATAGGCTCCAGCCACCCGCGACTCCACGAGTGGGATAAGCGGTAGAAAATGAATGAATGAATGAACCTAGATTTATCAGGATGATAAAGAACTAGATAATATAATAAGAACTTGACCGATGACCGAATTTCATTAACCAATTAATCAATATGCTCTATACTTCACATACTTTATGTATACAGTATAGGTTTAGAGCCTACTGTTATATCAGACTAGCACTGCACATAATGTAATGTACCTGCACAGGTTTGTTTAAATGCATAGTTGATGAAAAATCATCTGTTGCCCTTGATTGGTGCGCGTTCTGAATTAATTAGTGCGTGTTTATGCAGGTCGCTTCAATTGCTGTGTGCGCGGGCTAACGTTAGCTGCTAAGACAAGTGCCAAGGGGAAAGTGCAAGAGACTAAGGAGCCGGTCCTTTTGAGGATTTTTATTGAGTTGTGAGGGTAATACACTGCGAGAGCGCTCAGGTCTCAACACTGGACACAGGTGAGTTTAGACCCATTAGAGTTTAGTTTGTCTTACTTGTGTCTAACTTTCGCGCTGAGCCTGCCCCTTATCTCTGCTGCATCAACGTCTATGTTTACTATAGGCTACTGTGTAGCTGATCTAAACTAAAACAAACATGTAAAGGGAGCAACCTTTTGCAGAAATTGCAAATTGTATGGAAACGTGCCCCTGAAGTAGGAATAGACGTGTAAAAAGAAGAAACTGCCATTTGCTGAGTAAAGGTGGAGCGCTGCGTCAGGAGCGTCTTTTTATGTATCAGAAACAGCGAAGGTTTCTTAGTTTATAATATAGGCTGCAGTGTGTAGCGGATAAAGTGAATTTAACTAAAGTAGAACTGCCTTTGTAGTGCTACGTGTTGAGTAAAAGGCTCTTGTATGTTCGTTAACAAGGGCCGAGTTAAGGGCTTTAAAATAAAATAAAAACAAAGAATCAACATAAGCACCTTAATAATAATAATATTTTAAAAAAGGCTTTAGTTTGAAAAAAGCTACTAATTCGTTGTCAATTATTCATATTTGCCAGCTAATAAACAGTTTTTGTACATTAATTCTAATAAAACGGAAAAATCAGTTGATGTCATGCATGCGGCTAATGGTTAATATAATTGATTGATTATTATAATTGATCATGAAGGCATTTGACAATTGGTCATATAGTCATAAGAAAATGCACAAAATGTGCATCCCTAGCACATACTTTTAGTCAGGTTGCTATTCTGGAGCGTTACCATCAATATAAACACAGTTACATTGGAGCTGAAAGTGGCAGAGTTTTTTGCTGCTACGACAGACTTATGGACAAGTCGTACAGCCTTACTGTACATTATATTAATGAAGATTTTGAACTTAAAACTCACTTCTTCCTAGAAGATAACACAGGAAAATATTGCAGCAGGTCGGAGAGAGGGACAGGCCTGTTGGACGAAAAACTTGTCTGCATTACCATGAACTATGCATCAAATATGGTGAAGGCTGCACAACTCAGTGACTGGGCCAGAATAGAATGCTTTGGACACAGATTACATCTAGCAATTGGTTAAGTTAGTATTGTGTGTCTGTGTATATAAACAAGGGATAGGATTTTACTACTGTCCACTTTACTAATTATCCATGATGAATGCAAGGGGGTTAGAAAAGGATCCTCTACTGGAGTTCACAGATCCTCTCTCTGGGGAGGAGTATGTTAGCATCTCCTACCTCAAGCCAGTTCTCCACTATCTGGCCACATCTATGCTAGCTGCTGATGCTGAGGACACTGAGTCGACTAGGTCAATTAAAGCCAAGTTCTAGGCATACCTCAGTGATAAATATAGTTACCCCAACACTCAAGACCTTTTGGATGTTGCTTCATTTTTGGACCCCAGATTCAAGAAACAGTACATCAGTGCATACAACATCCCTGCCATCAAAAGCCGACTGAAGACACAGAAGCTAGAAATGAAATGACAAGTACGTACATTTAACCAGGATAATTTAAAAAAATTGATTATATTATTTTCACAAACATACATATACTGTAGGGCTAAGCGATTAATCGAATTAATGTTTGCTGCACTCTGCACTTTATTTGTTAGTGCTTTATATTATGTTTACAAGGCTTGATGTTAACCCTTAAAACACCAAGCCACTTTTCATATTTTTTCATATCTGTCTGTGTATTAATGCATGTATAATCTTAACCCTTTCAAGCACAGTCAAGTAATACACATCTTTTTTTTTTCAGAACAATCTGGGCTATCAGAATATGTATGCTATGTATTATGTCACACGAATGGATTAAAAGTTATATGACTATATAAACAAAACAAAACAAAAAAAAAGAAAAAAGAAAATTGAATTTCACAGAATTTAATCTAAAAAACACAGAGAACAACAATGAACAAGCTTTTCAATTTGCAATTTTTATTCTCTCAGGCCTTGGCTATCAGTAAAAAAAAACCCAAAAAACTATCTAACACACACACAACAAAAAATATTTACATTTTTACATTATTACTCCACTTGTTTTCATTTTTACTTGTGCCAGTCCTTGAAGCAGTTCCTGTCTGGAACAAGACAGAGGGCCACATTGCATATCTCACATTTCCAGGGGGTGGACTGTTGGACCGCTCTGGTTGTTGTGCAGAGGATGCACTTTTTTCTCCCAACTGTGGTTGCTTTTATCCTCTGTTTGGTAGATAGGCACGGGAATGTGTGAGCTCTGTGCTTTCTCAGGAGGGACTCTCACAGTAACACCACAGAGCTGGGCTGTCAGCTCTTCCATGAACCCTCTTTGGCTCATGGGTTACTGCTGCTTCTCCTTACAAGGATCCTTGTACAGGAGATAACTGTTAGTGGCTGCGATGTCCATAAAATGAAAAAGAGGGTATAGTACCATCTGTTGCATCTGTGGTGCACAGAATAGTATTGGATCAGCTGGTCTGAGAAGTCAACACCTCCCATGTGCTTGTTGTACTCCACAACAGGTGTTGGGCATGGGAAAGATGTTGTCATCCAGTTGCCATCTGGAGTTTTCATCCTCCTCTTCACATTGGCTCCTTCAAATGCTGGGTGGATTGTGGAGCAGACAGAGACCTCTCGTGTGTCCATCCATTTGACAAAAACAAGTGGGTCTTGGCGGATCCACCTGATGGAGCCTCTTGAAACTTTCTTCGGCAGGGCATTTGCAGCTATTTGAGGGCACTCTTTCCTGTTGTCTCTGTAGGTACCACATGCTCCAATGTTGATGTCATACAGATCCCTTAAAAGCTTTGGGCTTGTGTAAAAATTGTCCGTGTATACATTGAAGCCACTGCCGAGGTATGCTGGGTTGATTAGCGACATCACTGAGTCATAGGCAAGTCCAACTCCTGAAGGAAACTGGTTCTTGCCTGTGTACACAGTAAAATCAATGGTGTAACCGTTGCTGCTGTCTGCCAACACAAAAAGCTTGAAACCCCATTTAGTGGGTTTTGCCTTCATATACTGGGTCATGCTGGTATGAGCCCTGGTTGCCACCATCCGCTCATCAATATCCAGGTTCTGCCGGGGTGGTAGCGGGCCTTACAAGAATCCTAGATGGAGACCAGAAGGGGCTTCAGGCTAAACAGACGGTCATGGTCTGGTGTCCCCTTCTTCTTATCATTGTACACATCTTTTTCAGCAACACTCATGTGAACATTCCACGATATTGCCAGGAACCTGTTACGTGGCACGACACTGGCTGGGAAGGTCTGGTTAAAAATGCTACCAGTTTTCCAGTAATCCTGGACTGCACACAGCTTCACCAGGGCAAAATAGAAGTTCAGTCCCAAAAACTTCTGTAACTTCTGGGTGGTGATGTCTGACCATGAAAATTTTTACACTGTGCAATGTTTTTGCAGCCTGCTTGTTGGTGTTCGACACAGGGTTTGCAGAACATCATCTGTAAAAACAGCTTGAAAAGGTCAATGGGGTGTATGTACTGGTGCTCAGCTGATGTCCGGGGTTTCTTGCTGGAAGGAACCTTTTTTTCCCTGGAGCTGTATCTGGATCATCCTCTGTTTTCCAGAATGTGACTGAGGCTGCTGAGAGTGGTCTAAGAGGAGCTCTGGATCTACATCCACCTCTGGACCTGGCTCGTCCCCTTCTGGATGCTAAGTGGTTCCTCTTCTTCCCAGCAGAGGTTGATGGCTCCTCCTCCTCTTCAGAAGAAGAAAGCCGGTAGTCCACTTTCCCTCTGCATGTGGTTCGTTGCCTTCTGGAGAGCTGAAGTGCTGGATTGGTACTCTCTGAAAGGGGACTGAGCACAGCAGGCACAGCAGCAGAATGGGTGGATGGGAGGATGGGTGAAACATGAGGGCTGGCCTTTTGTTGATAATTACCAATGCAATACAAGCAATAAAGGCATAATGAAAAAAAAAACAAAAAACAACCCAACATTTTTGTAATAAAAAATGTATTTTTTTTTTTTCAAATTAACTCAAAATTAGGCCACTTACTCCTCAACTGGGTCAAGTCCCTCCTGGTAGACCACCTCCTCATCTGTCAGAAAGGACTCTGCTCCTGACTCAGAGCTGCTGGTTAGCTCTGATTCATCACCGGGCTGTGTAACTAAATTCACCGCCCCCTCAGTGGTGAAAAGTTTCTTCTATATGCCATAGTGCTGAAAATAAATTTCCTTTCTCCAATGAGTTCTGAAAGGAACTTTTTGTTTGTCTATCTGTCTTTTTTATCAATGTATATCTATCACTAACAAAGCTTTCTTTCGTCTCTTTCTGATGCCTCAAAACCCACAAATTGACACATTTTTGCGCCATACGTTTGTTCAGTATAAAAAATAATACACTGAATATATTATAAAAATAAAACAATAACTTTTTTTATTTAGTCTTTATTTAAGTCTGAGTAAATGCAACATACAATGTGCCACATGTGCATTTAAAATGCGCAATAATTTGTAAGCTTATACATAAAGTTTGTGTACATTTTTATGGGCAAAAGTTGTGTGTAAATGTTTCTTTTAGCAATAAGCTTTGTTTTCGATACTGGTACATAACTATTTTCTCTCAAGTTGATCTTTGGCTACTCCTGATTGGGTGCCAACCTCATAACAACAGGAGACGAAGAATTGAG
>JAWCTZ010001297.1:0-20739 GCA_036850595.1 Rhyacichthys aspro | reverse complement strand
AGTAAACTTTTGCTGAGTCAAATGGATGTACTGAAACGTCTGTTGGTCAGATATATGACAGAGCAAGAGCAAATAGACAAACTCGCCGCAGAAAGGATGCAAGTGAAAACATACGCTGAGACAGAGAGGAGGGTTGAGATGACAGTACAAGAAGAACAAGATCTGAAAGTGGTGAAGGAAATCCCAGGGGCTGAGGTACAAGAGACAGAGTTCACAGAACGATACACACAGACAGATGCTCCGGTGGGAATCATGTCAGATGTGTCGACTCAGACAGACACCAAAAGGCAGGGGAGGACAGCGGATGACTTGGAACAACTTAATCTATTAACATTCGAGAAGAAACCAGAGCTGATGAGGTCCGATGAAGTCCAGACACAATTCAAGGCCTTGGAACTAAGCAAACGATATCTAGAAGAAGAGAAAGACAAATTATCAGAGACCCAAAATGAGCTTGGATCCCAGAGTCGAAAACTAACCCACCTCATCGAAGAGATAAAAAATGAAATGAAATATCTTCAACTTCAAGTTCAGGCACAACAGCAGCAACTGGAGAAAAAGGACTTCACTGGACAAATAAGGCACCTGCAAAATCAACAGAGCGTTTTATCAGCAGAACGAGAAGCACTTAAATCTTTAAAGGAGGATGTTGAAAAAAGGGAGGAGGAAGTTAAAGTTGTTATGGACAGCATTAGACAGGAGAGAGAACAAGTGGCTGAAATAAAAATCACATATGACAATGAGAAAGAAATGCTTGTAGCTGAAAAGAGTAACATTCAAGAAAGAATGTCAGAGCTTCAAATTAAAGAGGAGGACCTGCTGAGCAAAGTAAAATACAGTGATTCTCTGAGAGCTGAACTGAAAGAGCTAAACAAAGGCAGAAAAGATGAGATTCAACGCAAAATACACAGTTTAGAAGAAAACACAAACCAAGTTATGAAACTGTGTGCTTCTTTTGAGCAAAGGTGTGTCGATCTGGATCAAGTGAAAAACAAAATGTCTGCTTTTGCTGAAATACTGCAAAGACAAATGAATGAGCTGTTCAAAGTAAAAGGTCAAATGGAAGATCAGTTGAGAAGTGAAGTGTCTGAAGATCAAAAGGTTGCTGAGATGATGCATAAGAGAGAAGAGGGAAAAATGGTGGAGAAAGAGCTAGGAGATGTAGGTGTGATGAGGATCATGAGAAAGGCAAAATGTGAGCTAGAGACAACAATGAATGAGCTAATGAACAGCAAACAAAACCTGCACATTGTTTCGGATGAGATAAATGTAGAGAAGTCCAAAATTAAAGACATGGGACTTCAGATTAGGAAGACAAGAGAAACAGTTCTGGAAAGGATAACACTGACACAGAAAGAACAACAAGTCAAGGATGAGGAGATGAGACAACAAACAGAGGAGCTGCAGCACATTAGGAGCACTTTATCAGCTGAAAGACAACAAGTGAACGAGTGGAGACAAGAGAATGAAGCTGCCATGGATGCAATCAGAGCAGAAAGAGAAGAGCTGACTCAGATGGGAATTCAGTTTCAAATGGAGAAAGATACAATGGAAAGAGAAATGTCTGAGGCTAACTCCAGGAAAGAGGAGCTTGTGGGTAAAATGAAAAGTATTGAAGATGTCACAGAGAAACTCAAACAGCTCAATAAAAGGACACAGGAGAATGTCAAACGTCAAATGAACACATTACAAGAGAACAATCAGCAAGTGCTACAACTGTGCTCAGAGTTAGAACACAAATTGACAGATGTTGATGATTATAAAGAGAAAATGTCCTGCTTCAAAAAACAGTTGGAGACTGAAAAAGCAGACATAACAACTGCACTGAAAGGTAAAAGCGAAAATATAAACAACCAACAGAGCAAACAATTGGAGAATGAAAAACACAATCTTGAAATTCAGAAGGCAGAGCTGAATCAAGAACGACAGGATCTGGAAAGAGAAAGAGAGACGATGAAGAGAGAGAAACTGCAGCTGGAAGTGATGAGGTCAGACGTCCAGAGACTCATGGACATGTTACAACAACATACACTTCATGTACAAGACGAAAAAGACAAGCTGCAAAAGTTAAATAAAAACCTGCAAATAAACAACGCATACCTTCTGCTACAAGAGCTACAAAGAGAAAAACACCAGATGAACAATCTGACAGTGAAACTTCAAACAACACGAGGCAAAGTGGGAAGTCTGATGAAAAGGTTCGACCTTAAACAGAAAGAACAGGAAGACAAGGATGAAGAGATCAGACGACAAACCGAGGAGCTGCAGCACACGAGGAGCACTTTATTGGCAGAAAGACAACAACTGCAAGAGTGGAGACAAAAGAATGAAACTGCTATGGATGCAATCAGAGCACAGAGACAAGAGCTGAGTCAGATGAGGACCAGTGTGGACATGGACCAAACAAGGCTGGAGGACGACAAAGACATGATAAGAAAGGACTTCACTGAACTAAAAACAAGAGAGGAGGAGCTAATGAAAAATAAAGCATCCATTGAAACCTTGACAACGAAACTCCTAAAGCTGAATGAGAAGATGTGTAATCACATTCAAATGAAAACCAATAGACTGGAACATGACAAAGAAACAATGGACAGAATGATTGCAAAATTTTATGAAGACCAAGATGTTACGTCTATTTACACTGAGCTGATCAAAACACAGAAGGACAGTATCAAAGGTCTTATGGCAAATGCACTTAGAAAGGGAAATGAAACTGAAATGCAATACAAAAGCAGTGATGCTGAAATGCAGCAAGAAGAAGAGAAAAATAATCAGGACTTGGAAAAAAAGGGAGTCCATATGGATATAGAAAAAGAAGAGCTTGGCCCTTTGAGGACTAATGTCCAGATTCACATGGATTTGTTTAATCAATATCAAGAAGACATAATGAAGGACAGAGACCTGTTCCAAAAAACAAACAATGAACTCCTAAAGCAAAAGGAACACACTGACAGTCTGCTGGAAGAGGTCAACAAAGAGAAGAGCAACATTGGACACATGACCGCTCTGATTCAATCTCAAAGACAACAGCTTGAGAAAGTGATCCAGGATGTTGTCCTTAAACAAGAAGAACTAGACCTGAGACACAAAGAATTGGAGACACAACGACAAGAGCTCCACAGTGCCACTGAGCTTTTAAAGGTAGAGAGACAAGAGCTGGAAGACCTGAGGAAGGTCCTGGCCAGAAAACAACAAGCAGCTGAGGGTGCCATGAGACTCATTGATGAAGATAAACAGCAGCTTCAGGAAAGCAGAAGAATTATGCAAGATGAAAGAGAACAACTAGGAATACTTAAGAAGGAAGTCAAAAGCAAAAGAGAAGAGCCTAAAGCGGGTCTTTACAAAGAAGAGAAACAGCAGTTTTACAAAATGAGAACAGATGAGGAATGGAAGAGAAAGAAAGTAGATGATCAACAAGCAGGTCTAAAATGTACGTTGTCAGAGATCACCAAAAGTAAAGAAGAGGAACATGAGCCAAGAGAAAAACAAAAGCCACTGCAGTCAGAAACACTGCTGGAGAGAGAGAATCTGGAACGAGACAGACTTCAGCTGAAGTCACTGAAGGCTGAAATTCTCAAACAACTGGACACATTGGCAGAAGGTCAACAATACATCAACAATGAAAAGGAGAGTTTAGAAGACATAAAGGCTCAGCTGACAGAAAAGAGAGAACAGGTAGATAATATGTTTAAAGACATAAACACAGAGAGAAACAAAATCAAAGAGTTGGCCCGTCACATCCAGCAAAACACAGTGAACTTCAGGAGGCTATGGACATCATTGCTTTGAAGCAAAAGGAAGAATCTCTTCAAGAAGCTCACATCCAAACTAGAATAGAAGAACTTAAAGAAAGCAGGAGAAAACTGCAAACTGACAAAGAAGAACTGGAAGAACTACAGAAAGAAGTGGACAGAAAAGGGAAGAGGCTGAGGCCACTGTGAGCATCATGGACGAAGAGAAACAGCAGCTTCACAAACTGAAGAAGGAAGTAGAACGTCAACAACAAGATATGAAACAACAAGACATGCTCCTCAGAGAGAGAGACAACAAAATGGAAGACCTGAGGAAGGATTTAGATAGGAAACAACAAGAGGCTGAGGCTGCCATGAGACTTATCGATGAACAGAAACAGCAGCTTGAAGAAAGCAAAAGAAATGTGCAAGCTGAAAGAGAACAACCAGAAGTACTTAAGAAGGAAGTCAAAGAAAAAAGAGAAGAGCTTGTAGCCACTATCTTTGAAGAAGAGAAACAACAGCTTTACAAAATGAGAACAGATGTGGACATGAAGAGACAGGAAGTGGAACATCAACAAGACGATCTAAAACAGAAAGAAGATCTCCTGGGCAGTAAAAGAGACCGAGAAGAAACACTGAGGATAGATGTGGACAGAGAAGGACAAGAGCTGGACGCTGCTTGGGAGGACATCAGAGAGCAGAGACACCAGCTCAGTCTGATGAAGAACACTCTGGACATGGACAGACTAATGCTGGAAAAAAGAAAAGAGCAGCTCCACAGTCAAACCCTGAGCATCCACTCTCTGAGAGAGCAGCTGAGACACCTGAGTGGACACATCCAACACAAGAGGGACACATTACAACAACAGATAAAAGAAATGGACACACTTTGTGTTGGACTGCAGCAGCAGCTCACAGCTCTGGACCAGGACAGAGACAACATGGACGACTGCACTCAGTTGTTGAAGAGACAACAGGACGCTCTGAAAGACACACTTTCTCACGCTGCAGGACACAAGCAAATGGAGCAACAATTTCTCCTGGAGAAAGAACATGTGGACAAACTGAGGACAGAAGTGAAGCAGCAGAAACAGGAGCTGGATCAAGAGAGAGACAAGATGAACAGAGACAAAGAGGAGCTGCAGCAGATGAGGTCTAATGTTCACAGACTCATGGACAGATTAGAACAAAGTGGAGACAAGATTCAAAAGGCAACAGAGAAATTGTTCCTCTTCAGAACTGAGCTCCAGGAAAAGACAGAAAACTTGAACTGTATTTTTGATGAAATAAAGAAAGAGAAAATCGCCACAAAGGACATTCAGGCACAAAAACATCAACTGAAACTCATCATGAGCTCTGTTGTCCTCAAGCAACAAGAACAAAAACTACACGAGGAGGCTCCGAAAGTTGTGGCAGCAGAAACAGAACAAGTTGCTGTTATGGTCACAATCAGTGAAGAGAGACAACAGTTAGATGAGACAAGGAGCCAAATCAACATGGAGAAACAAACACTTTTAAACGAGAGAGCAGAAATGGACGGAAAATGGTGTGAACTGCAAAAGAAAGAAAATGAGTTCAACACTAAAATAAGTACTATCAATGCTCTAAATGAAAAACTGCAGCAACTAAATGAAAGGCTGAATATTGAAATCAAAAGTTTATTAACTCAAATGGAGAGAAACAATGATGACATAAAAAGACTTTTCACTGTACTGCAGCAAAACCGTTCTGCGTTGGATGAGCAGAGGGAAAACCTGGTCTGTTACAGAGAAAGAGTGGAGAAAGTCAAAGCGGGTCTAACATTTACGTTGTTAGAGATTGCCAAAAGCAAAGAAGAGGAACATGAGCCAAGAGAAAAACAAGAGCCACTGGAGTCAGAAACACTGCTGGAGAGAGAGAATCTGGAAAGAGACAGACTTCAGCTGGAGTCACTGAAGGCTGAAATCCACAAACAACTGGACATACTGGCAAAAGGTCAAGAATACATTAACAATGAAAAAGAGAGTTTAGAAGACATAAAGGCTCGGCTGACAGAAAAGAGAGAACAGGTAGATAATATGTTTAAAGACATAAACACAGAGAGAAACAAAATCAAAGAGTTGGCCCGTCACATCCAGCAAAAACACAGTGAACTTCAGGAGGCTATGGACATCATTGCTTTGAAGCAGGAAGAACAACCTCTTCAAGAAGCTCACATCCAAACTAGAAAAGAAGAACTTAAAGAAAGCAGGAGAAAACTGCAAACTGAAAAAGAAGAACTGGAAGAACTACAGAAAGAAGTGGACAGAAAAAAAGTAGAGGCTGAGGCCACTGTGAGCATCATGGACGAAGAGAAACAGCAGCTTCACAAACTGAAGAAGGAGCTGGACATGAAGAGACAAGAAGTGGAAGGTCAACAAGAAGATCTGAAACAACAAGACATGCTCCTGAGCAAAGAGAGACAACAAATTGACCTGGACAAGAAACAACAAGAGGCTGAGGCTGCCATGAGACTCATAGATGAAAAGAAACAGCAGCTTGAAGAAAGCAAAAGAAATGTGCAAGCTGAAAGAGAACAACCAGAAGTACTTAAGAAGGAAGTCAAAGAAAAAAGAGAAGAGCTTGTAGCCACTCTCTTTGAAGAAGAGAAACAACAGCTTTACAAAATGAGAACAGATGTGGACATGAAGAGACAGGAAGTGGAACATCAACAAGACGATCTAAAACAGAAAGAAGAGCTCCTGGGCAGTAAAAGAGACCGAGAAGAAACACTGAGGATAGATGTGGACAGGGAAGGACAAGAGCTGGACACTGCTTGGGAGGACATCAGAGAGCAGAGACACCAGTTCAGTCTGATGAAGAACACTCTGGACATGGACAGACTAATGATGGAAAAAAGAAAAGAGCAGCTCCACAAACTGAAGAAGGAAGTGGAACGTCAACAACAAGATATGAAACAACAAGACATGCTCCTCAGCAGAGAGAGACAACAAATGGAAGACCTGAGGAAGGACCTGGACCAGAAAAAGCAAGAGGCTGAGGCTGCCATGAGACTTATCGATGAACAGAAAAAGCAGCTTCACAAACTGAAGGAGCTGGACATGAAGAGACAGGAAGTGGAAGGCCTAAAAGAAGATATGAAACGAGAAGAAGAGCTCAAACAACAGGAACTAGCCCTGAGACACAAGGAACTGGAGACACAACGCCAAGAACTCCAAAGCTCCACTGAGCTGCTGAAGGAAGAGAGACAACAAATGGAAGACCTGAGGAAGGACCTGGATAGGAAACAACAAGAGGTTGAGGCTGCCATGAGACTCATAGATGAAGAGAAACAGCAGCTTCAAGAAGGTAAACGTGAAAGTGAAAGAGAACAACAAGAAATACTTAAGAAGGAAGACAAACAAAAAAGAGAAGAGCCTGTAGCCACTCTCTTTGAAGAAGAGAAACAACAACTTTACAAAATGAGAACAGATGTGGACATGAAAAGACAGGAAGTGGAACATCAAGAAGACGATCTGAAACAGAAAGAAGAGCTCCTGGGCAGTAAAAGAGACCAAGAGGAAACCCTGAGAACAGATGTGGACAGACAAGAGCTGGACACTGCCTGGGAGGACATCAGAGAGCAGAGACACCAGCTCAGTCTAATGAAGAACACTTTGGACATGGACAGACTAATGCTGGAAAAACAACGAGAACAGATGGACTCAGAGCTGTGTGAGTTGAAAACAAGACAAGAGCAGCTCCACAGTCAAACCCTGAGCATCCACTCTCTGAGAGAGCAGCTGAGACACCTGAGTGGACACATCCAACACAAGAAGGACACATTACAACAACAGATAAAAGAAATGGACACACTTTGTGTTGGACTGCAGCAGCAGCTCACAGCTCTGGACCAGAACAGAGATAAGATGGACAACTGCACTCAGTTGTTGAAGAGACAACAGGAAACTCTGAAAGACACACTGTCTCACGCTGCAGGACACAAGCAAATGCAGCAACAGCTTATCCTTGAGAGACAGTATGTGGACAAACTGATGACAGAAGTGAAGCAGCAGAAACAGGAGCTGGATCAAGAGAGAGACAAGATGAACAGAGACAAAGAGGAGCTGCAGCAGATGAGGACTAATGTTCACAGACTCATGGACAGATTAGAACAAAGTAGAGACAAGATTCAAAAGGCAGCAGAGAAATTGTTCCTCTTCAGAACTGAGCTCCAAGAAAAGACAGAAAACTTGGACTGTCTTGTTGATGAAATAAAGAAAGAGAAAATCGCCACAAAGGACATTCAGGCACAAACAGATCAACTGAAACTCATCATGAGCTCTGTTGTCCTCAAGCAACAAGAACAAAAACTACACGAGGAGGCTCCGAAAGTTGTGGCAGCAGAAACAGAACAAGTTGCTGTTATGGTCACAATCAGTGAAGAGAGACAACAGTTAGATGAGACGAGGAGCCAAATCAACATGGAGAAACAAACACTTTTAAACGAGAGAGCAGAAATGGACGGAAAATGGTGTGAACTGCAAAAGAAAGAAAATGAGTTCAACACTAAAATAAGTACTATCAATGCTCTAAATGAAAAACTGCAGCAACAAAATGAAAGGATGAAAGAGGAACTCAAAAGTTTATTAACTCAAATGGAGAAAAACAATGATGACATAAAAAGACTTTTCACTGTACTGCAGCAAAACCGTTCTGCGTTGGATGAGCAGAGGGAAAACCTGGTCTGTTACAGAGAAAGAGTGGAGAAAGTCAAAGCGGGTCTAACATTTACGTTGTTAGAGATTGCCAAAAGCAAAGAAGAGGAACATGAGCCAAGAGAAAAACAAGAGCCACTGGAGTCAGAAACACTGCTGGAGAGAGAGAATCTGGAAAGAGACAGACTTCAGCTGGAGTCACTGAAGGCTGAAATCCACAAACAACTGGACATACTGGCAAAAGGTCAAGAATACATTAACAATGAAAAAGAGAGTTTAGAAGACATAAAGGCTCGGCTGACAGAAAAGAGAGAACAGGTAGATAATATGTTTAAAGACATAAACACAGAGAGAAACAAAATCAAAGAGTTGGCCCGTCACATCCAGCAAAAACACAGTGAACTTCAGGAGGCTATGGACATCATTGCTTTGAAGCAGGAAGAACAACCTTCTCAGGAAGCTCACATCAAAACTAGAATAGAAGAACTTAAAGAGAGCAGGAGAAAACTGCAAACTGAAAAAGAAGAACTGGAAGAACTACAGAAAGAAGTGGACAGAAAAAAAGTAGAGGCTGAGGCCACTGTGAGCATCATGGACGAAGAGAAACAGCAGCTTCACAAACTGAAGAAGGAGCTGGACATGAAGAGACAGGAAGTGGAAGGTCAACAAGAAGATATGAAACGAGAAGAAGAGCTCAAACAACAGGAAATAGCCCTGAGACACAAGGAACTGGAGACACAACAACAAGAACTCCAAAGCTCCATTGAGCTGCTGAAGGAAGAGAGACAACAAATGGAAGACCTGAGGAAGGACCTGGATAGGAAACAACAAGAGGCTGAGGGAGTCATGAGACTCATTGATGAAGAGAAACAGCAGCTTTACAAAATGAGAACAGATGTGGACATGAAGAGACAGGAAGTGGAACATCAAGAAGATGATCTAAAACAGAAAGAAGAAGAGTTCCTGGGCAGTAGCAGAGACCAAGTGAAAACCATGAGGACAAAAGTGGACAGGGAAAGACAAGAGCTGGACGCTGCTTGGGAGGACTTCAGAGAGCAGAGACACCAGCTAAGTTTGTTGAAGGATACTCTCAACATGGACAGACTAATGCTGGAAAAACAACGAGAGCAAATGGACACAGAGCTGTGTGAGCTAAAAACAAGACAAGAGCAGCTCCACAGTCAAACCCTGAGCATCCACTCTCTGAGAGAGCAGCTGAGACACCTGAGTGGACACATCCAACACAAGAGGGACACATTACAACAACAGATAAAAGAAATGGACACACTTTGTGTTGGACTGCAGCAGCAGCTCACAGCTCTGGACCAGGACAGAGACAACATGGACAACTGCACTCAGTTGTTGAAGAGACAACAGGACGCTCTGAAAGACACACTTTCTCACGCTGCAGGACACAAGCAAATTGAGCAACAATTTCTCCTGGAGAAAGAACATGTGGACAAACTTAGGACAGAAGTGAAGCAGCAGAAACAGAAGCTGGATCAAGAGAGAGACAAGATGAACAGAGACAAAGAGGAGCTGCAGCAGATGAGGTCTAATGTTCACAGACTCATGGACAGATTAGAACAAAGTGGAGACAAGATTCAAAAGGCAACAGAGAAATTGTTCCTCTTCAGAACTGAGCTCCAGGAAAAGACAGAAAACTTGAACTGTCTTGTTGATGAAATAAAGAAAGAGAAAATCGCCACAAAGGACATTCAGGCACAAAAAGATCAACTGAAACTCATCATGAGCTCTGTTGTCCTCAAGCAACAAGAACAAAAACTACACGAGGAGGCTCCGAAAGTTGTGGCAGCAGAAACAGAACAAGTTGCTGTTATGGTCACAATCAGTGAAGAGAGACAACAGTTAGATGAGACGAGGAGCCAAATCAACATGGAGAAACAAACACTTTTAAACGAGAGAGCAGAAATGGACGGAAAATGGTGTGAACTGCAAAAGAAAGAAAATGAGTTCAACACTAAAATAAGTACTATCAATGCTCTAAATGAAAAACTGCAGCAACTAAATGAAAGGCTGAATATTGAAATCAAAAGTTTATTAACTCAAATGGAGAGAAACAATGATGACATAAAAAGACTTTTCACTGTACTGCAGCAAAACCGTTCTGCGTTGGATGAGCAGAGGGAAAACCTGGTCTGTTACAGAGAAAGAGTGGAGAAAGTCAAAGCGGGTCTAACATTTACGTTGTTAGAGATTGCCAAAAGCAAAGAAGAGGAACATGAGCCAAGAGAAAAACAAGAGCCACTGGAGTCAGAAACACTGCTGGAGAGAGAGAATCTGGAAAGAGACAGACTTCAGCTGGAGTCACTGAAGGCTGAAATCCACAAACAACTGGACATACTGGCAAAAGGTCAAGGATACATTAACAATGAAAAAGAGAGTTTAGAAGACATAAAGGCTCGGCTGACAGAAAAGAGAGAACAGGTAGATAATATGTTTAAAGACATAAACACAGAGAGAAACAAAATCAAAGAGTTGGCCCGTCACATCCAGCAAAAACACAGTGAACTTCAGGAGGCTATGGACATCATTGCTTTGAAGCAGGAAGAACAACCTTCTCAGGAAGCTCACATCAAAACTAGAATAGAAGAACTTAAAGAGAGCAGGAGAAAACTGCAAACTGAAAAAGAAGAACTGGAAGAACTACAGAAAGAAGTGGACAGAAAAAGAGAAGAGGGTGAGGCCACTGTGAGCATCATGGACGAAGAGAAACAGCAGCTTCACAAATTGAAGAAGGAAGTAGAACGTCAACAAGAAGATATGAAACAACAAGACATGCTCCTCAGCAGAGAGAGACAACAAATGGAAGACCTGAGGAGGGACCTGGATAGGAAACAACAAGAGGCTGAGGCTGCCATGAGACTCATTGATGAAGAGAAACTGCAACTTCAAGAAAGCAGAAGAAATTTGCAAGCTGAAAGAGAACAACTAGAAATACTTAAGAAGGACGTCAAAAGAAAAAGAGAAGTGCCTGTAACCAGTCTTTTCAAAGTAGAGAAACAACAGCTTTACAAAATGAGAACAGATGAGGACATGAAGAGACAGGAAGTGGAACATCAACAAGACGATCTAAAACAGAAAGAAGAAGAGTTCCTGGGCAGTAAAAGAGACCAAGTGGAAACCATGAGGACAAATGTGGACAGGGAAAGACAAGAGCTGGACACTGCCTGGGAGGACATCAGAGAGCAGAGACACCAGCTCAGTCTGATGAAGAACACTCTGGACATGGACAGACTAATGCTGGAAAAACAACGAGAGCAGACGGACACAGAGCTGTGTGAACTAAAAACAAGACAAGAGCAGCTCCACAGTCAAACCCTGAGCATCCACTCTCTGAGAGAGCAGCTGAGACACCTGAGTGGACACATCCAACACAAGAGGGACACATTACAACAACAGATAAAAGAAATGGACACACTTTGTGTTGGACTGCAGCAGCAGCTCACAGCTCTGGACCAGGACAGAGACAACATGGACGACTGCACTCAGTTGTTGAAGAGACAACAGGATGCTCTGAAAGACACACTTTCTCACGCTGCAGGACACAAGCAAATGGAGCAACAACTTCTCCTGGAGAAAGAACATGTGGACAAACTGAGGACAGAAGTGAAGCAGCAGAAACAAGAGCTGGATCAAGAGAGAGACAAGATGAACAGAGACAAAGAGGAGCTGCAGCAGATGAGGACTAATGTTCACAGACTCATGGACAGATTAGAACAAAGTGGAGATAAGATTCAAAAAGCAGAAGAGAAACTGTTCCTCTTCAGAACTGAGCTCCAAGAAAAGACAGAAAAATTGGATTGTCTCCTTAATAAAATAAAGAAAGAGAAAATCGCCACAAAGGACATTCAGGCACAAACAGATCAACTGAAACTCATCATGAGCTCTGTTGTCCTCAAGCAACAAGAACAAAAACTACACGAGGAGGCTCCGAAAGTTGTGGCAGCAGAAACAGAACAAGTTGCTGTTATGGTCACAATCAGTGAAGAGAGACAACAGTTAGATGAGACAAGGAGCCAAATCAACATGGAGAAACAAACACTTTTAAATGAGAGAGCAGAAATGGACAGAAAATGGTGTGAACTGCAAAAGAAAGAAAATGAGTTCAACACTAAAATAAGTACTATCAATGCACTAAATGAAAAACTGCAGCAACAAAATGAAAGGCTGAATCTTGAACTCAAAAGTTTATTAACTCAAATGGAGAGAAACAATGATGACATAAAAAGACTTTTCACTGTACTGCAGCAAAACCGTTCTGCGTTGGATGAGCAGAGAGAAAACCTGGTCTGTTACAGAGAAAGAGTGGAGAAAGTGAAAGCGGGTCTAACATTTACGTTGTTAGAGATTGCCAAAAGCAAAGAAGAGGAACATGAGCCAAGAGAAAAACAAAAGCCACTGGAGTCAGAAACACTGCTGGAGAGAGAGAATCTGGAAAGAGACAGACTTCAGCTGGAGTCACTGAAGGCTGAAATCCACAAACAACTGGACATACTGGCAAAAGGTCAAGAATACATCAACAATGAAAAAGAGAGTTTAGAAGACATAAAGGCTCTGCTGACAGAAAAGAGAGAACAGGTAGATAATATGTTTAAAGACATAAACACAGAGAGAAACAAAATCAAAGAGTTGGCCCGTCACATCCAGCAAAAACACAATGAACTTCAGGAGGCTATGGACATCATTGCTTTGAAGCAGGAAGAACAACCTTCTCAGGAAGCTCACATCAAAACTAGAATAGAAGAACTTAAAGAGAGCAGGAGAAAACTGCAAACTGAAAAAGAAGAACTGGAAGAACTACAGAAAGAAGTGGACAGAAAAAGAGAAGAGGCTGAGGCCACTGTGAGCATCATGGACGAAGAGAAACAGCAGCTTCACAAACTGAAGAAGGAGCTGGACATGAAGAGACAGGAAGTGGAAGGTCAACAAGAAGATATGAAACGAGAAGAAGAGCTCAAACAACAGGAACTAGCCCTGAGACACAAGGAACTGGAGACACAACAACAAGAACTCCAAAGGTCCACTGAGCTGCTGAAGGAAGAGAGACAACAAATGGAAGACCTGAGGAGGGACCTGGATAGGAAACAACAAGAGGCTGAGGGTGTCATGAGACTCATTGATGAAGAGAAATTGCAACTTCAAGAAAGCAGAAAAAATGTGCAAGCTGAAAGAGAACAACTAGAAATACTTAAGAAGGAAATCAAACAAAAAGAAAAGAGCCTGTAGTCACTCTCTTTGAAGAAGAGAAACAACAGCTTTACAAAATGAGAACAGATGTGGACATGAAGAGACAGGAAGTGGAACATCAAGAAGATGATCTAAAACAGAAAGAAGAAGAGTTCCTGGGCAGTAACAGAGACCAAGTGAAAACCATGAGGACAAATGTGGACAGGGACAGACAAGAGCTGGACACTGCCTGGGAGGACATCAGAGAGCAGAGACACCAGCTCAGTCTGATGAAAAACACTCTGGACATGGACAGACTAATGCTGGAAAAACAACGAGAGCAGATGGACACAGAGCTGTGTGAGCTAAAAACAAGACAAGAGCAGCTCCACAGTCAAACCCTGAGCATCCACTCTCTGAGAGAGCAGCTGAGACACCTGAGTGGACACATCCAACACAAGAGGGACACATTACAACAACAGATAATAGAAATGGACACACTTTGTGTTGGACTGCAGCAGCAGCTCACAGCTCTGGACCAGAACAGAGATAAGATGGACGACTGCACTCAGTTGTTGAAGAGACAACAGGACGCTCTGAAAGACACACTTTCTCACGCTGCAGGACACAAGCAAATGCAGCAACAGCTTATCCTTGAGAGACAGTATGTGGACAAACTGAGGACAGAAGTGAAGCAGCAGAAACAGGAGCTGGATCAAGAGAGAGACAAGATGAACAGAGACAAAGAGGAGCTGCAGCAGATGAGGACTAATGTTCACAGACTCATGGACAGATTAGAACAAAGTGGAGACAAGATTCAAAAAGCAGCAGAGAAATTGTTCCTCTTCAGAACTGAGCTCCAAGAAAAGACAGAAAACTTGGACTGTCTTGTTGATGAAATAAAGAAAGAGAAAATCGCCACAAAGGATATTCAGGCACAAACAGATCAACTGAAACTCATCATGAGCTCTGTTGTCCTCAAGCAACAAGAACAAAAACTACACGAGGAGGCTCCGAAAGTCGTAGCAGCAGAAACAGAACAAGTTGCTGTTATGGTCACAATCAGTGAAGAGAGACAACAGTTAGATGAGACGAGGAGCCAAATCAACATGGAGAAACAAACACTTTTAAATGAGAGAGCAGAAATGGACGGAAAATGGTGTGAACTGCAAAAGAAAGAAAATGAGTTCAACACTAAAATAAGTACTATCAATGCTCTAAATGAAAAACTGCAGCAACAAAACGAAAGGATGAAAGAGGAACTCAAAAGTTTATTAACTCAAATGGAGAAAAACAATGATGACATAAAAAGACTTTTCACTGTACTGCAGCAAAACCGTTCTGCGTTGGATGAGCAGAGGGAAAACCTGGTCTGTTACAGAGAAAGAGTGGAGAAAGTGAAAGCGGGTCTAACATTTACGTTGTTAGAGATTGCCAAAAGCAAAGAAGAGGAACATGAGCCAAGAGAAAAACAAGAGCCACTGGAGTCAGAAACACTGCTGGAGAGAGAGAATCTGGAAAGAGACAGACTTCAGCTGGAGTCACTGAAGGCTGAAATCCACAAACAACTGGACATACTGGCAAAAGGTCAAGAATACATCAACAATGAAAGGAGAGTTTAGAAGACATAAAGGCTCAGCTGACAGAAAAGAGAGAACAGGTAGATAATATGTTTAAAGACATAAACACAGAGAGAAACAAAATCAAAGAGTTGGCCCGTCACATCCAGCAAAAACACAGTGAACTTCAGGAGGCTATGGACATCATTGCTTTGAAGCAGGAAGAACAACCTCTTCAAGAAGCTCACATCCAAACTAAAATAGAAGAACTTAAAGAAAGCAGGAGAAAACTGCAAACTGAAAAAGAAGAACTGGAAGAACTACAGAAAGAAGTGGACAGAAAAAAAGTAGAGGCTGAGGCCACTGTGAGCATCATGGACGAAGAGAAACAGCAGCTTCACAAATTGAAGGAAGTAGAACGTCAACAAGAAGATATGAAACAAGAAGAAGAGCTCAAACAACAGGAACGAGATCTGAGACACAAGGAACTGGAGACACAACAACAAGAACTCCAAAGCTCCATTGAGCTGCTGAAGGAAGAGAGACAACAAATGGAAGACCTGAGGAAGGACCTGGATAGGAAACAACAAGAGGCTGAGGGTGTCATGAGACTCATTGATGAAGAGAAACAGCAGCTTCACAAACTGAAGAAGGAGCTGGACATGAAGAGACAAGAAGTGGAAGGTCAACAAGAAGATCTGAAACAACAAGACATGCTCCTGAGCAAAGAGAGACAACAAATTGACCTGGACAAGAAACAACAAGAGGCTGAGGCTGCCATGAGACTCATAGGTGAAAAGAAACAGCAGCTTGAAGAAAGCAAAAGAAATGTGCAAGCTGAAAGAGAACAACCAGAAGTACTTAAGAAGGAAGTCAAAGAAAAGAAGAGCCTGTAGTCACTCTCTTTGAAGAAGAGAAACAACAGCTTTATAAAATGAGAACAGATGTGGACATGAAGGGACAGGAAGTGGAACATCAAGAAGACGATCTGAAACAGAAAGAAGAGCTCCTGGGCAGTAAAAGAGACCGAGAAGAAACTCTGAGGATAGATGTGGACAGGGACAGACAAGAGCTTGACACTGCCTGGGAGGACATCAGAGAGCAGAGACACCAGCTCAGTCTGATGAAGAACACTTTGGACATGGACAGACTAATGCTGGAAAAACAACGAGAGCAGATGGACACAGAGCTGTGTGAGCTGAAAACAAGACAAGAGCAGCTCCACAGTCAAACCCTGAGCATCCACTCTCTGAGAGAGCAGCTGAGACACCTGAGTGGACACATCCAACACAAGAAGGACACATTACAACAACAGATAAAAGAAATGGACACACTTTGTGTTGGACTGCAGCAGCAGCGCACAGCTCTGGACCAGAACAGAGACAAGATGAACGACTACACTCAGCTTTTGAAGAGACAAAAGGACACTCTGAAAGACACACTTTCTCACGCTGCAGGACACAAGCAAATGGAGCAACAACTTCTCCTGGAGAAAGAACATGTGGACAAACTGAGGACAGAAGTGAAGCAGCAGAAACAGGAGCTGGATCAAGAGAGACAAGATGAACAGAGACAAAGAGGAGCTGCAGCAGATGAGGACTAATGTTCACAGACTCATGAATACATCAGAAAGACATTTAGAGGACATCACGAAAGACAATGAAATGCTCAGAAGAAAAGACTGAACTCCAAAAGAAAACAGAACAAGTAGATAAAGCAACTAATGAGATAAAAAGAGAGAAAGACCGTATAAAAGATGTAGCATTACAGCTTGAGAGAAGAAGAGCCAGTCTTGAGATGATGATTCAGGAAAGAAATCTATCACAAGAACAGTCTGACAGTGCCACATCTTTATCAGAAGAAAAGCCTGGACTGCTCGGCAAGAGAAAAGAGGACACAGCTATAGACAACCTCAGCAGAGAGAGACAAGAGCTCATTCAGATGAGGGCAGAACTGGCACAAGAAAGAGAAATGTTTTTGAGTGAAAGCAAACAACGGGAAAAAGATTTAAAACTTAGAGAGGAAAGTCTCATGAGTAAAATGAAATCCATTGAAAATCTAAGTGCACGCCTCAAACAGCTGACGCAACAGAAAAGTGAAGCTATGGCTACAAAAATAATACAACTGGAAGGAAACAATGAAAATGTGTTAAAATTGTGCCTTTTCCTGGAGCAAAAGTGTGCCGACTTGGAGCATGAAAAATTCAAGATGCTTTTGTATTCTCAGACACTTCAAAGGGAAAAGAAGAATGTCAGGATATTTTATCCAACATTTTACGAGACCCGTTGAGGAATTTCAAACACAAATGGCGCAAAAAGGACAAACTTTAGATAAAGCAACTGAGACAGAGCAGAGTAAGCCAATGAGGTCTGATTTTGAGGAACAAACTGAAAAATAGAAAACAAACACAAGATATGAAAACAGCCAGACGTTTGTTGGATCTCACATTAAAAGAGTTACAGTGTAATAAAGATAAACTTGTCTGTATTGTCGAGGAGATAAACAGAGAGAAAGCCAGTCTTAGGGAGGTGGCTGTTACTGTTCAAAAAACAAAAGCCCATCTTGAAAAAGTCTGGAATGAATTGCAAATTAACAGGAGACACGAACTGGGACAGGAAGACAATCAGCATCCTCAAGAAGAAAACACTGAGAGGGAGAAAGAATTGCTCAATCAAACGGAATCTAGTGTTACAGAGAGAACAATGTTTGTGAAAGAAAAAGATGGCAGTGAAAGAGACCTGCCTGAAATAAAAGTCTTTCTGCATCAGTTTGTCAAACAGATTAATGAAAAGACATCAAATATCACAAGCAAAATCAAACAACTGGGACTTAACAAAGAAGAAATACTAAAAGTGTGCACAGTGTTGGAGCAAAAGCTTTCAGAACTTACCAAACTGAAAGACAACATGGCTCATTACACAAAGATATTTGAGGAGGAAAAGTCAGCTTTGATGAATATACTGTCAGACCTGAGCACCAAGAGAGATGAAATAAGTGATAAACCACTGTCTATGTCTGTTCTGGAAAAACAAGACACTGAAAAACTCAAGAGAGAGAGGAAAGAACTTGATTCAATAAGAGAGATGATGAAGATACAGAAGGAGGACTTGGAGACACAAATGGAAACATTACAGAAAGTTAAACAAGACATACAAGATGAACGAGATGAGGTGGAAATCAGGAAAACAGAACTGCTACACGAAAGAGGAAACCTCCAGGAAGAGCTCAAACTGCTCGATATAAAGAAGAATGATATTGAGAGTCAAAAAGAAAGGCTTGCAAATCTGATAGTCAAAGTAAAAGAGAAATATCAATGGACAGACAGTGAAATGGAAGAAAGTATACAAAAAATAGAGTTAAAGAATGAGCACATACTTCAGTTAAGTGTAGTTATTCAGCAAAAATGTGTTGAGCTTGAGAAACTAAAACATGACATTGTTTGTTACTATGACATCATGCAAAGAGAGAAGAGACATCCAGTGGTTTTGAAGTGTGATAAAGGAATACAAACTGAAGAAGAAGCATCAGGATGGAGGCAAGAGCACAGTGTGGAACGACAAGGTGTGATGGCATCTGAAAGTAGAGGAGACATTATACAGAAAGTGATATCAGACGTCACAACTCAGACAGAAGATCTAAGTTCAGAAGTAAAAAAGCACGATCGTGATCAGTACAGTACACCAATAAAACCGGTGGAGGAAGATCTACTAATGAGGTCAAAAGTGGTGGTAAAAGAACTGGGAAAGAAGCACACAAGTCTATCTGAATCACTAGAGAAGTTAACTGCTTTTACTGATGATAAAATGTCCAAAAGAGATTATCTGAGGCAGCTGTGGAAGGATACAAACAAGGAACGAAAAGAGATTGATCAGATGAAGCAAAGAGGTCAGGAGCTGAAAAACAACCTGGAGACAAGAATAAAAACCATCAACCCGTTTGTGAAGAGACCTTGGATACAAAAAGAACAACTGGTGACTATAACAAAAGAAGACACAGAAGGAGACAAAATAACAGATGAAAAGTACACTGAGGGAGAGCGACGTCAACTTCTAATGCTCAATGAGATGGAGAAGCTTGTCCAAGAACGCACAAGGATGCTTAAAACTTGCGACAAAGCCAATCAGACATTAGACACGGACACCGAGGCTGCGCAGGTGACACAAGATGATTCTACAAGTGAAGGGACAGAAGCTGAAGACGACACATCCGGTGGACTCCTCTGCCAGATTCGGCATTACTGTTACAGCTGCTGCTGCCCCTGCTGCGCCTGCTGCAACCAAGTGTGTCCTGAAAACAAATAACAGCTACATCTTAGTTCATTTGTGCTTGTCACTTTCATTATTTGAGTATCAGTATATTATCAGTATAAGTTACATGTGTTTGTGTCTACAATAAGTCTTTGCTATGCTTTCTAAAAGATTTTTAAATGTTTTTTGATTTGACTATGATTAAACAGTGTAAACTCTGATGTATTCATAAATATATAAGCTTTATTTAAAAAGAGACTGCTATAGCTTTAGGCTAAAAATGAAAGTAATATTCTATTATGTATAATGTGTTAAGTTCTTTGTTTTGAATGGAATTTAAATAAAAATGGACAAAAAATGAGAACATGATTAGTGTTTGTATTACCTGACAAATACAATTACAGCCATACATAATTATTACTCAGGTCCTGTTCAATTGATTTTCTGGCTCAGTGGGGGGGGGGGGAGTCCTGTGTAATACTGATACAAGACTTTAAAAACTGATAACCAACAATTATATATACCTATCTCAGTTTAGAATTGTCTTTACGCAGCCACTCTTTTTTTAAATTTGCACATAACATATCTCCACTAGAACTCTATGATATTTTATGGTGGCCAAAATGACATCATTTGGCAAGAGGTTTGAGTTTTTGATGAATTGGCCATTAAAATACCCATCAAGTTATCACTTTGCTCTATAAACCATAGAATAGAGCTATGAGAAGATTTAGGCCATCTTCCTAACAAAAAACAAGTTAGGCCTTGTTTACTGTCACACAACCATGTTCCTTCGCAGAATAAGCCAAATTACTTAATGACTTAACATAACTTAATAATTACTTAATTACGTAATCACTGTCTGGTGGTTTCGTGGTTTTAGGACTCAGCTGTGTGATTCTGTGCTCTTGAAGTGATTGGTAACGTCAGGCTTTTGTCACTGAGGCCACACCACCAACTGGTATTCATTCAGTCAGATCTGTCAGGTGTTCTAATAATTTTGGCCACCATTTGGCTACTTAGCTTAGCTTTTTTTTTTAAAATAGTGCGACAAAAGTATGTTAGTAAGTAAGGGTAAGTACACAACTAACTAACTAAATAAATAAATAAATACACAAAACAAGCTAAGTAACAATATCTGCCAATTAAGCTAGTTGCTAACCCGGTTAATTAGTTAGGTAGTTAAATGACAACAGGTGCACAATACACGCAGGACAATGATAACTGAAAAAAAGTAAAACAAAAACTAACTACATCATAAAAATCTACTATGGCATATTAAACAATTTATGGGCAGCAACATAAACTATATGGGTTCTATAAATCAATG